>CAJUYH010011592.1:0-10884 GCA_910591685.1 Galerucella tenella | reverse complement strand
AAAAAAAAAAAAAAAGAAAAACAGAAAAATAATAATAAAGGAACAGATTTCTAGGTGTATACAATATTTTTATAACTATATTAGAGGCCGATACGTCATGGCCTTTGGCATCGAGATAGTTACGCGGTCAAGCGATGATCCATGTCAATAATAATACTGCCTCTCATGTGATTTCTCCTCATAATCGCGCGATATTTAAGTTAATATTCATTAGTGACAATCATCAATTTTCATGTTTCATTAGCATTCAATTTCATACAGTAATGTAATAATTCTCATTCAGCCATGGGTATTGTCATTAAGTTTATATACGAATACATAATTCACGCATACGCACACGAATGCTATACTCGTCCGATAAATATTTCCAAATAATTTCTTCCTGTATTGATTTGATTACTTCATGTTTCTTTTATGAATTCATTCAATAATTGTTTCATGTTTATTATTTATTCATTTATTATTATTTTCAATATGTTTTCTTTTTTTTTTGTTACAGCAACAGCAGTAAAATTCGATGATACGAATTTCCGGTTGTACGAAATAACTGATTATACCGGATAAGATTGAACTAAATGACGTTAAGATTTCTGATAAATGCAAGCATTATTGAATATAAATAAATCTCGGTAGAATAATTTCATTGAAGCAGTAATAAATTTTGTTTTTTGTTTTTTTTCTTTTTTTCGCATAAATATTTAAACGTCCTTTTAATGAATAGACGTTGTTGCTATTTAACAAATTTAATTCAAGCCATTTTATTCTTTTTTGTTTAATATTTGGTCAATTATGAAGTATTGTTTTTTTTTGTTAAATACGATGAACAGAGGGACCGGAACGAGAAATTAAATATAGCGTATTTCCATCGTTCATCCATGAAGCAGTAGAGGAATCATCATAATACGAAGAAGAAGAAGAAGAAGCGTCGATAACACGCATTGTTCTTTGACGTTATGTTATCGTTTCTGAAATTTCATTAATTTTTTGCGTTTGAACTTTCTTGTGGTCCTTTCGATATTTTTCAATGGTCAAATCTGCATCAATACTAGTTGATAAACGCAATGAAACTGGATCAAGACTTGCAGCAAGCTTTAAATAAGTCTCTTCCATTTCCTTGGTAATTTTTACCTCATAATCCGCGTCAGTTTCATTAATCAGCAATGATTCACCATCTATCTCTCTATTTTCCGATTCATCCTCATTATTTGAGTCAAATGATATGAGATCCTTCACTTCAATCTCCGACTTTGTATTTATATTCTGTTCAATGTTGCTATCGTTAACAGCAGGTGACTTTATCTGGCGTTCACTAACTCGAACAACTTCAGAAAGACGTTGTGCTTTTGGCGTCACATTTCTAGTAGCGAAATCACTCTCATTATTTGATGTCTCTTTAATAAGAGTGCATGGTGGTTTGGCGAACTGGGTACTTTGTCCACCGACGCTTGATGGCGGAACGGTCACAGTAGTCCTCACACCAATGGATGCTTTTCCAACCGATCCAACTGACGACTGAACCCATTCCGCGACTCTTTGCAATTGAGTAGCGTCATTTGGTAAAATGGGCAAAGCTTCGTCACTGCTAGTTGACAAAGATCTATCCGAACACGTGGATTTAGTTAAATTGTGCACGAGCGCAGTTTTTGTTTGTTTAGCGCTACCACTTCCGCTTCCTGGGCTGGTGTAAAGAACTGTTTGATAATGACCAGCATTGTCTAGCAAAATATTTTTGGATCCTTCACGACTAACTCGCACGAGGCAATTTCTCGGACCAGTTAATCGTTCTTTGCTTACAGAATTATTAAATACACGTCGTTTTTCATTAATCGACTGGACTAGATCACTCGAACTGCTCGATGGCTCTGAGCTTGAAATTAATACGCTGTCGCTGCTACAACTCGGACTCGCTGCTGCATCTGATATCTGATGATTAGCATTAACTGCATTTGTTACTTCAATAAGCGTTACTTGATTTGTAGTGTTGATATTGCCAGTATCATTTTTCCAAGCTCGTTCATTTATTACATCCAAATGGATTTCATTTTTTCGCTTATTATCATTCACATTGTCGATTTTTGAATTATCAAATTTCGATTGTGTCCAATTATTTTTCCATATCCGATCATTTATTATTTCAACTGGTGTCGCATCATAAATATCCACTATTTGCTCTGAACATCGTGGATTAACTTTAATATCAGTTTGTATTTCAACACGTTTGGTTGGCATATTTTGTTTCATTTTATTTATAGTAGCTGTCTTTGATTGCCTTTCAATTTTTATTTGCGTTGGTAAGTTTTGATTTATTTTTGTGCATACACCAGTTTTATTGAATACTTGACGTTTTGTTTCATCGCCTTTACGTGTTCCATACATTTTTTGATTGACACTTGATGGACTTTCAGTGAAATAACTTGTTATTGTTTGTGACTCACAATCAACCATTAAAACTGTTTTGTGACAAACACATGTGTCGCAATGTTTAGCAAATATACGTTCGCGTTCACGATCTTCCAATACCTTGGCCATAATCGCAGCAGAAACAATATCAACCGGTGGTTTATTATCATCATCATTTTCATCATCGCTGTGTTTTTCCATATTCGCCTTGGTTATGTTATAAACCATTGCTGTTGGAGGAAATGTTGAAATTGGTACTGTTATACTTTTAATATCGGGTAATGATTGATCACTGCTGCTGGAACGGCGCTTTTGCGCCACATAATTTCTTACTTTTGCTTGCACTTCCGTCGGTAACGAATCATACTTTTGTCCAATGAAATTTGACGGCTTACATTGGAGCAATTGAATAGCTAAATTAACATCATTACGATATTTTGAATTGTCCTGTGACAAACGATGAATTGTGTAATTAGCATCGGCCAATCGATGCGATAAGGTCGCAATGTCCTTGGTAAAGGCACCTTTTTCAGTCTCACATTTATCGACAATTTTTAACAATTTGTCCTCGAGATTTTGGTTTACCTTTTGTATTCTCTTGTGTGCTTCATGTAATCGCGAATATTTCTCCTGCCACGTACGTATTTCCTCTTTCATTGATGCTATTTCACCATTGGGAAATTTATCAGCTTCATTTAAGAACTGCGTTTCTATTTTCACAATATGACTATTTTTCTCCATTAAATTCTGCCGTAAATATTCAATTTCAGCATGAAGATGAACATCGCTAATGTGTTTATTATCGTTCTGTCTGCATCTTGCACAAATACAACCGCATTCCTGTAAACATAACCAAGTTATTAATATAAGATTATATCAATGCGTAAATAGCAGTTTTTTTTTTCATTTGTTATGCATTTTAACTGTGTAATTTTTTTCCACCTTGTACCTTGGAATGGCAATGAGCACGAAATATAGAAAAAAATAAGAAGTGTTTTTCAATCATGTCAATAGTATAATTTACGCATACCTTGCATTTTTCAGACATGATGAATATCCTTCCCTTCACATATATCAGTGAAATAAATATTGAATAGAATCGTTGTATCTCATAGCACTTCGTCACCTAATTATTCATCGACGAATCAAATAAATAAACTTAATCGTTGAAAACCCCTTGACGATTGCCATATTAAAAACAGCCAATATCGTCACGCGATTATTTTTTTTTCTACTGACAGATATTGATGTGTAACACAAAGGAAATACATTATTATAAAATTGTCGTCGTAGACTGTTCGTTTTTTTTTTTTTTCAACTATCGTGAGACATGATACACATATAAATCTTTAATACTTTTCAGAAAGTAAATGTTGAAGATATGAGAGGAGAAATATACGTCACATTTCGTTTCCACAGTGCCACTTTGGTGTATGTGAATGGAATGGTGACTATCGGTCCAACACGTTTACACGTATACTCAGAAAACCCAATATATATATATATATATATCGCCCTGTTCTTGACACATCATTGTGCGCAAATGCAGTGGCGCGTTCTTTGTCGTATCATTTTATTCACAACAATATATATTTTTATTTATTGTTATTTATTTTTTCAGATATGTCGACATATTAATTTTGAATTATTATTCAAATATCAATCAATTATTATACTTTACTGATGAAAATGACGTCGTGCTGTTCACGTATATTTATTTAGAGGAATGAAATTGTAAATTATTCATAGTAAACACCGGCAACAATTCCAATGGCATGAAATTGGGGTGTTTCAAAAACATACTTTGAATAACAATCACGTTCAGGATCCCAAAGACATCCAAATCCAGCATTTATTCCCTGTCCAGTCTTTTGTATAATTGTCATTAATACCGCATACTTGTAACTGCATTTCTCAATGAAAAATACAATAATACAATATATATTGGTACAACAAATCTAATTGTGATTGGCTGCAATTCATTGGGTTGATTTTACCGACGGAAATTCTTTTTGTAAATTTGCTTCCTTATTTCAGTGGCTATATTTTGACATAGCTGAAGACAAGCAATTGGATTGTATTTGGCAGCTGTTAAATGTTCAGTCATAACATTTCTCAAAATTTTGTCGACAACAACGTATGAAAACGGATTGGATGATTCCAGTTGAAAAGTATTTTGATATCTTGGTACCTAGTGAAATTAATTGGTTAGGTAGCATCCAATTATAATATCTGACAATATATGAATATGTTTTATCTAGATATAATTAGGAATAATATGAATGCAAACTTTAAAGCCGGTTTTATCTGTGCGATATGCGACATTGCCTCTTTCTGCACTTATCAATGATAAAATACTGGTCATACGCGATCGAGCACTTGATGATCTACGCAAACGTTTGGATGCAAATGACAATTTGGACGATGTTGAAAAAATTGTTTGTCGTGCTAAAATATAAATAAACTGATATTGTACTGATACTTATCTATCACTTAACAATTAACCTATACGTACAGAGCGACATTGTGTATAATGTATAGAAGAAACGTCTAATAATAAACATATGAAAAACTTTAAAAATGAATGTCGCCAAGAAGCCACAGATGAATTTAAATGTACCCGCAATGACAACATTTCGATATTATGGTAATGTAGTAAACACCAACTACACACCCAGCGCCTCTTGCGACAGAAGCTTGCGGTGACCGAACGAATAAGTTGGTATCCCTGGCTCTAGAGTAAATTGGCCACACTACATAACGGGTTCACCGTACAGTAACAAAGTAAGATAAACACTTTTGTACCAAAAAGTAATTATAATTAATAAAGTAGTGATTGATAATACGTTCGGTAACGGTGTATGTGTATATGTAGATTCAACCAAATCCCTACAGTGCGTTGTTTAGTGGCGCCCACTATTTTTTTTTTAACATAACATGGCTTCTCAACGACGATGAGCAATTGCAACTTTTGCTACGTTCACGGATCTGTTGACGTATGGCCACTAATTACATTATCTATTATCACCGATGATTCACGTGACAATTTTCAGATGTCAAAGTGCAATCAATAACCAATAAATATTGGACAGAAGTAAAAAACAAAACCTTACGCCATTTCAAATACACGACTGCTATAGGATGTTTCGGACGTCACCTAAATTTGGTCAATTACTCGGTAAGATAATAATACGAATATCCATTTTTCTAATCTCGGTAAAAGTATTGGGAGTATGCAATCTTCTTGTTTTAGTACGACTATTGATATACAATTTCTTTTTTTCCATTTAATTGTTAATTTATAGATACAGCTACAAGTCATTTACATCTCGATCCCGATTGGCCCACAATTCTACAAATTTGCGATCTCATTCGGCAAGGCGATATAATGTAAGTTTATGTATTCTATCAGTAAGTGTCTAAAAGTACATAATACAAAAAATATCTAATTAATTTATTCATTTATTATTGCACTACGAGCGGCGTTAATGAATTATTTATCTTTGTTCCAGACCGAAGGTTGCGCTTGCCGCAATAAAGAAAAAAATCACCAGTACCAATCCCCACGTTGCGCTATTTGGACTTTTAGTAAGAATATTTAGTCTGTTGTTTATTAAACTTCACATTGCACAATGTCATATTCAATATTTAATACTTATTACTTTATTTTTGTTCATGTAAGCACAGGTTTTGGAATCGTGTGTAAAAAATTGTGGGCATTTAATTCATGATGAAGTGGGTACGAAGGAGTATATGGAACAATTGACTAGTCTCGTGAAAAATACACCACACTACGACGTTAAAGTGAAAACACTTGAATTAATACAAGCCTGGGCGTTTGCATTTAGAAATAGTCCAAAATATACAGCGGTGAAGGTAAATAAATGGATGTCTTTGAGGGCACAATTCAATGATTTAAAGCCACTATATGGACACGTTGATTTTTCTATATAAATTTTTTATATTCTCATATTTCATCAGGATACGTTAAATATACTTAAAGCTGAAGAATACGTATTCCCAGAATTTAAAGAATGCGACGCAATGTTTAGTGCCGATACTGCACCAGAGTGGGCAGATGGTACTGAGTGTAATCGATGCCGTGCAGAATTTACTGTGGTCCAGAGAAAACATCATTGTCGGGCGTGTGGACAAGTTTTTTGTGCCCAATGCTCGAGTCGATCGTCGACATTGCCGAAATTCGGCATTGAAAAAGCCGTGCGAGTTTGCGATTCTTGTTATACAGAACTCAATAAGCCTAGTGCAGCACCCACAAAAGAAAATGAATTGCCAGTGGAATATTTGAGCAGTTCGCTTGCTCAGCAGCAACAAGTAAGTCCAACAAAAATAAGAAATAAAACGTGTCAATTTATATACTCAAATATCTGTTACTTAAACACTATGGTTGAAATCATTTTATTCAATTAGTGTTATAAAAAGCATGGCGTCGTTCATGTCTGCGATCAATTTTTCATAGTGGTAAAATAAAAAAAATTCAAGTACAAATATTACTTTTAACCACTAACAAACATATTGCATTAAAGTATTGCAAACCTATTTCTTGAATTATCAATAAAATCAATAGGTTCCACCAAGAAAGACTGCAGAGGAGATTCAAGAGGAGGATGAATTAAACTTGGCATTAGCATTGAGTCAGAGTGAAGCAGAAGAGAAGGAAAAAGAGAAAAAACGTGTCACAACATCGTACAAATCCAATTCTACATCGTTGTCACGAACGACATATTCACCGCCACCGTCGCATGGCCAAAGTCCTTCTAATGTTCATGAGGAAGAAGTAACAAATCCGGAATTAGCGAAATATCTCAATCGTCAATATTGGGAGCAACGATCAACGAGCATCGAGGAGCATAATATCGCTTCAAGAGCTGATGTCACTAGTCCATCAGCGCCCAACATCGGTAGTCCTATGCCACAACGAATTGTTGTTGCAAAACAACAAAATGACCAAGTTGACAATCAATTAGATGAATTTGTGGGATATTTGAGGTCACAAGTAGAAATATTTGTCAATCGAATGAAAAGTAATTCATCAAGAGGACGATCAATTATAAACGACAGTTTTTTTCAAGGCCTTTTTATGAATATTACTGCGATGCATTCACGATTACTGAAGTATATTCAAGAGCATGATGATACACGAGTTAATTACGAAGGCTTGCAGGACAAACTAACTCAAGTAAAAGACGCGCGAGATGCCTTGGATGTTTTACGTGAGGAATATCGTGAAAAGCTTCGCCGTGAGGCTGAAGAAGCTGAGCGACAAAAACAAATGTTGATGGCAATGAAATTAGACATAATGCGAAAAAAGAAACAGGAATATTTGAATTATCAACGGCAATTAGCATTGCAAAAGATACAAGAACGCGAGCGGGAATTACAAATGCGTCAGGAGCAACAGAAGCAACAGTACATCATGGGTGGATATCAAAATGTCCCGAGTTTTATGGGGCCACCATCGCAAAATTCACCCATACGTCATGTGCATTATCATTCACCTGGGACTAATTACAATCCAATGTCACCAACTAATCAAGGCGTTTACACATACGGACCAAGTCCAATTGGCACATATGCACCAATGCAAAATTACGGAATGCCACAGATGAATTCAATGCCACCACCGCACATGATGCCTCCAAATATGCCGAACAATCAGGAACAATCGTTACCACCGCAGCAATCAGGTCCCGAGTCCATGATACAACAGCGTGATAGCATGGGGCCAGTTTCACAACCGGGAATGGTGAGTAATGAACAACTTACGGTCCAATTTGCTTAATCAATCTGCTTGATAATTTTTATTTTGTTTCAAGATGCCACAGATGGGCAATGTGTCATCTATAACGCAGATTCCCAATGCTGGTGGGCATCAAATGCCACTTGGAACCCAACATGGACCTTCGCAAGCACATATGACTGGTCCTCGTATTGGACAGCACCCCAATGAAATTCCTCAAGGTGTGCCACCACCAATTGTTGGCGTTGGTCAAACTCGACTGCGTGGCAATGTGCCACCAGGATACATGGGCATGTCTCAACCGCAGTCAGGCGGTGTACAGATGCCACCGGGCATTCAACAAATGCCTCAACATGTCCCGGCTATTAATAATCTTTCATCACAAGCGCCTGTGTCAATGCCAGTATCTGCCACTGGCGGCGGACTGCCTCATCAACATTCACAAACAAAAATACCCATTCCCGCAACGCAGCCCATGCAATATCAGCAGCCGGCTGCACCAGTGCAATCAGCACAAGTCGAACCACCACGAGCGACTGATGGAGAAAAGAAATCTGATGATACCGCTGAATTGATATCGTTCGATTAATTTATGTACTTTTGATGTGTCACAATTGAAATTACTTCGTTATGAATACCACATGTTTTGTACATTTACATTGTAATGATATGACTAGCAGTAAATGCAATGCTTTTTTTTTTTTTTTTTGTTATTTTCCTTTCTGCAATGCGCCATGGAATTAATGGTGCAATGCATATTAACAAAGGACGCATATATACGATCAACCACTTCCTCTTCCCCTTTTCTTTATTCTTATTTTTGTTATGCATCCTTTGGCTTTTACGTTTTACGTATTTTCGACTCCAGCGGCTGAAAATTATGATTGTCAAATTAACATGGCCTTTTTTATTCTTACAGTGTAATATAACTTTGACTACCGGCAATTTCAAACATTTTATTTCCACAACTACCTGTTTTATTCAAGAAGTTTTATGTTACTCAGTCATTATTTTTCGTTGGATAAAAAACAACATAAAATTATTAGTATCGAATAAATTGCTACTAATGACGACTCAACAGTCATCAACACAGCGAATGTAAAGAAATGAAGTCTAACGGCTATACTCTACAAATAATATTTCTAGAATGTCATGATCGTTTTTCAAATGCTCGCTTTATGGAAACTATACTGCTAATTATATGTTAGAATGTAATACTGTTCGCATTCTCCCCAAGAAATCCTTGTATTACTTTATACAACAATTATTGATATCTGATTAAATTATCCAGCAATGATTTTCGTTTCAATTTATTATATATATGTGATATTGCAATGGACAAAAGATTTTCTTTTCGAATGAAAATGTGTTTATTTTTTTTTTTTTTTAATGACGAATTATACAGTCTCTACTTGACCTTTTCGACGTGGTTTCGTCTGTTTATTTTGCGATGAAGTAAACGACGTTTCTTCTGATTGTTTGATTGACGTTGAAGAAGACTCTCGATTAACTGAAGATGAATTCGACGATGGCATTTCAGGAATCTCAGACGATGCGACGGAGCCATTAAATGTCAGTGATGATTTTCGCAAACGCATGTCTTCCAATGGGATTTCTTCGCTTCGTGGCCGCGGCATTTTCGGTGAACTATCGCGTGAACGTAAACTACTCTCTTGGGTTTGTCGCCCGTTTGGACTGGCATCGCTGGGACGTCGGCTTGGTCGCACTTGACCGTCTTTACGCATTTGTGCTGCGAATCCAGGTACTTTATTCACCATGAACATCGGTCGTGACTGGTCTCGCAGTCTCTGACCTCTGCCAGCAATACCTGCGTAAAAAAATAGCGTGAAGTAAATGTATAAGTGATGATTATATCTATAGAATGTTTTTGTATTAAACGTTTCTTTACGATCGTGACGGAGTCCAAGAAGTGCGTAATTGGGTGGCGGTGTCGGACATATTGGCAGATTCGTCGGAATATCAAGAAGTCGAGCAATTTGACTCATCTTTTTTTGTCTCGCTTTCATCCGACCCTTAGTCAATCTAAATAAATTACCAAACAATATTAATTATCATTAATAATATATTGAAGATGAAACAATAAATAGAAATTGTGAAAGAGGTACCTCTGTTTAGCAGCCATACACCGAATATGATCATCAAAGATGAATTTGGCACAAAGCAGAGGTAATCTATTTGTCGAACTGTTGCTCGTTGGTTTTTGTATTGTTAAATGTAGACACCGTGAATCATCCTTATCGCCCGCAACATCGATATCTTGCAAAAAACCTACAAGCTTTGCAACACCCCAGCCAAGTTTTCTCGTATCAGGTTCAACCAAAATTAATTGCATTACATCGATTACGAGAAATCGTCGTATTTTTTGTCCATCTTTCCATACCACCGTGCATGCAATTAAATCGCTATTATCTGAGACCATAAGAAAACATTATTTGATAATAATTGTCAGTTACAAATTGGCTGTTGACCGTTTGGGAAATTGAAAAATTATTCCCAAACAAGTCTTAATTACGCATAGGAATTGAAGTAACTTTTACTTAGGTCAAGAACGGTGTTAACTTGCACGCAATCCGATGGATTAGTCAATGGCAACTGTGTCTCGATATCTTTGTTGAGAGTTAACGACAGTTCTCGAATTAAAAAGAACACACGAATTGCACGACGAGCTCTCTCGACCTTAGGCATATTAACAAAAAAAAAAAAAA
>CAJUYH010011591.1:0-10884 GCA_910591685.1 Galerucella tenella | reverse complement strand
CATCTTCTAGACTCAAGTGGCTTCTTCCTTAATGAAACGGAGTCTACTATATTTGTAATTGTATGATTTTGCACTTTAATATGTGTTTTTTAGTCTTTTATAAATATTATATTTATATTGGACATCATAATTTTAATCAAGACTCGATTTCTTGAAAAATTAAGTTGATTTATTCTGACAAATGAAACAATTAGATAGGAATCTAAGACAAACGTCAAATCTACAACAAGGTTGATGGAAAAATTATGGGTTTCTATACATTAAAATTCACACAAACCTTGTTCCAGTCCCTTCTACAGGTTTTAAAACTTCTCTTAACATTTCTCTATGGAATAAACTAAATAGCAGCATATAATTGAAGCCATTTATAGCGAATAGAGTACTGCATTTTTTCCACGACTTGTGGACATAAGTGTCTTTTTGTATATTATCAAATATTCGTGGATAAAAAACTTTTCTATACATTACAGGACCCTACAATTATATAATTATTTTAATAAACTACTTTTCCTTTTATATCCAAGTCATTAGTGTGTAATAATTTCAAGGTGATCAAAGAATCTATTTTTTGAAACACCTGTCAGTTTAATCGACAATTTTACTTTTTGTCTTTCGGAAGAACATTTTTGACGTCTCTGTGTTAATCATGCTCTACAAACACGCCGGGTTTGAAGAAAAAACTTGACGAGTTCTTGAACATTTACAAAACCAGACAGACGCAAATAAATAGAAATTTACAAAAGTGAACTTCATTGAGATTTATGCGTAGGCTAGTACATATAGGGTTCAAGGACAAAAATATGATTAGTTTAATGATAAGAACAGGGAATGCAAAGTTACTTTTTAATGATTACGATTTTTATTTTTTTTAGTGCGAGCTCAAAATGCTGGTATCTATCTTATCATTCATCTACATGGTGAAAAACTTATAGACATCTTTAAGATCCATCTTTATACTTTTGAGCTGGATAATAATTCTGTAAGAATTTTCTACGAGCGGTCGACTTCTCTGGCGTGCACTATTTTGTAAACAAGAATAATGAGTTCACTTTGAAATGGTAGTACGAAATTTTTGATATTTTTCAAATATTTCCCACAAACTTACCATCTTATATGAATGAATCTATTTATCTCTCAAAATAAAATAGCTTACGTTTTATATTGCTCCTCCATGTATATTTCGGAGGATGTAATCTGTAATAACAATATCTCTCAAATGAACCAGCGGCTGTGAGAAATTTTGAATGTAGTGAATCACTACCCAGCCAATATACATAAAATATTAATTATTTCCACAAATTGCATTACGTGCGTTTACCCTCTCATTGTAGTGCAGACTCTATTCGCATTCGCCATGCAGCCCTAATAACATATAGAGGGGGAGTGTTTCCGAGAGGCTTATGCGTCTGCAGCTGCCTGTATATGTCAGCCTATCTATTTTTACATTAACACGACAATATTTTTCAAGTATTATATAAAAAATAGAGCAATAGAGTACACGCATATTTCATATTTTGCTTGGATATTTGCTTGGATATACTAATAATAGGATATAAACCAGTTTCCATTGGAAATTACTCCCAAATTTTAAAATAAAATTCAAATTTCAATGCACTTTCCGACCACAACCCGAGGATTTCCGAACGCTACCGATGATACGTGTGATGTCATATCTCTTGTGTTTACTTATGTAAATATGGCCGGTATTGCATTAGGTTATGTGTAGTTGTGTGTTTATATTGTATTTTAATCAACTATTAATTGCTTCATCGACGTAAAAATATCATTTATATGTTTGTTTGAGACCATTGCGTGTTTGTGTGTGCTTTTTTTAATTCCAAAAGTCAACGTAAAGTGGAAAGTGGTCATAATTATTCGATATTTCCGAGGATATTTTAAAACTTTTGGAAGAATATATTTTATTTACTAGTTCAGTGTTCAGTGACGATTCTTTCATATTTTGTGAGTAAATATATGGCTAGCGAAGGTTTTGTAAAAGCACAAACTGATAACTTGCCCAAAGTAGACTCATTTATGTTGCTTGAATTTATGAAGTCAAACAGCTGCTTTAATGCAGAGGAAATAAGAGGAGTTAAAGCATTATCGTAAGTACGATTTAAACTATGTTTTATTTATATAATATATACCAACCATATTTCGATGTGTGGTCGTGAGAAAATGATGTTTTTATGGTTGATTCCTAGACATATAGGTACATAACCTCACTGTTTAAGAATAAAAATTACCAGCATAGAAGTAGCTACCTACATTAAAATGGTCTTCACAAACAATAGTAATGCCCTTCTCTTAAGTGTATTTTTGCTTGCGCCACCAGGTAAAGTAACAAATATTTCGTCTGGAGTTTTAATAGACGTTGATTTACACACTGGAACAATGCAATACTTGGAATACAAAGTTTTTTTTTCGGCTTTATCCATTTTAAAGCTTTCAGAAACAAATTGGGTCACAAGTACTCAGAGCGTGATACACGAATAAGAACGTAAACAAATGACGTCACACCATGGGGCAGCCATCTTTATGACGTAAAGCGCGTTTTGGCGGACTTTCAAATTTTATGATTTTTAAAGTCGTTTTAAAAGTAAAGTTTATATTTTTTTGAAAAAATAGGCATGCAAGGTATTAGCGAGACCTGATCAAGCGTCAATTCCGACCAATATAGCAAAATTTTTGCATGTACCCTATTAAGGCTCCGCTCCCCGGGTGCGCGAAAATACCATTTAAGAGGTTTAGAAATACACATTTTTTTTGAAAACCGTTGCATATTTTGGCTTGATTTTTGTTCTATTTAGTATATAAAAGATCGAGACATGTCTATAATTATATGAGATATTTCAAAATTGCATAGAAAGTTATGATTTTTGTAGTTGAAAATAGCCAATTTTCGAGCGGCCATATAAAATAATAAGGGTTCTCAGATCAGAATTAAAAATAATTACAGACATCGAGTCAAACCTTTTCTATAAGCTCCTGAAAAATTCATCAAAAAAAATTGAACCGTTGCTGACAAATCTGTGTATTTCAAAACCCTTGCAAGTGCATTTTTATACCACGGAACGTGGCGGCATCTACCAATTATTGCAACTACGCGATTTCAAGAAAAGAGAAGATGCTGAGGTCCGTATTCTATTTTTTGCTGGAATATTGGATTTGAAGGATAATAATAACGTGTTATATATCTTTTTTAGATGCAAGTGATTGATAAATTAGTTTATGTAAAAATTATTGATAGGTTTGAATAGATACTTCAATTTATATAGGTATATTTTATTAGGTAGTGTTCTATTGAATGTAAATACATATTTAAATAGATTTTAAGGAAATATTTCTGATGTCCATACTTCTAGATTTTCTGGGATCTACTAGCTCAGGTAAATAACAATTCATATAAAATTTTGAAAGCTGGTCTTTCATTTTGTCGCAAAACACATCATTTTTTAAAATAATTTCTTTTTTTATACCGGACGGCGTCCAAACAGCGAGACAGCAATAGGATCTTTCAGTAACCAGAAGCTGGCCTTGCACTTGATAGAACCATTTGTGGTTTTGGTTGATTTCCCCGTTTTTCTTCCAAAATGTTATTTTTCTTTTTTGAATTCCATCTTCGGGGGAAATATGTTTGGCGCTGAATGGACATTTTATTTCAACGATTCCTTTCTCTCCAATTAAACCGTCTGGAGTTGCAGCTAAAAATGGGAAACTTTGACTTATAAATAGCCCACAGGGCGATATTTTTTCATCGATAAGCTGTTCTAAGCTTTCGATTGCTCGTTTTTCGTTCTGTTTTCCCCATTCCATACTATCTGAACGTATTTTTTTCGGGTAGAGAAGACGTTCAATCAATTTACTGGTATGGCCATTGCTTCTAGCACTAAATTTTGCACAAATTGCGCTGAAGTTTGATGCAGTAAGGCGCTTTCTGCGTTCTAAATGCCACAAATCCGAATCGCTCTGTTCCCTGGTAACTTCTTCAACTCTTTTGATTTCTTCAGAGTCTTTTTTAATTTTTTCCAAAAACTCCTCTTTTTCCCTTTCGAGTTCCTCGGGCGATAAGTCCGGCTTTTGACATTGATCACCATAGCCTAAATCACGTCCTGCGTCCTGTTTTGCATCGAAAAGTCTCTTGCGCTTGATCCCGTATTTATGTTTTACTTCAAATTTTTTTACCATGCCAATTGGACTCTTATGAAGAAGAAATTTTTTTATTGTATATATGGGTTTCTTCGTATTGTGGGAGATAACAGATGCCAAACATCGAGCCTGATATGATCCCCTTTGACAGTAATTAATCCGTTTTCCTCCAATGAATTTTGCAATTATTGAATTGAATTGTTCTGATACATTATTGTCGACATCGTGAATCAAGCTATTGCTATTTCTTGACAGATAATTTACGAAACTTGCTAATTTGTCGTATAGTCCTGAAATAATAAAATATCACAAATAATGTTCATGAACACATGCAACTACTTTTTTTGTAGCTGTATCAACATACCTGTCATTTTAAAATCTGATAATATGCTACCCTTTAATCTATATTGCTCATTGCAGAAATAACCAAGTTTTATACAGGATTTGTGTTCTCCAAAAATATGGCTAATCGAATTTTCTATATCCAATTTCAATAATTTGATTTTTTCGTTGACTGAAATATTCTCTTTTTTTCTATATTCAATGGCTTTGGTAATTGCAGTTCGTAATCTTAATTGTTCTTTCTACAAAAAAGTTTTCATCTCATAAATTCATTATTCAATAACTTTTACATTTTTATGCTTTTAGTAAAATAATACTTACGCTTATGTGCTTGCGGAGAACTAATGGGCCAGCACTGGTATCTTTTGCCAAATCTCTTATTTTTCTGGAGTAATTCCGCAAAAGATGATTTCTGCATTCAATCTTTTTCACAACAACGTTTTCATATGGATGAGCATCTAAAATTTGCTTGAGAGAATTGCTATCACCATCAGCTATAAGTTTATTGTAGATTAATCCATGTTGTTCAACACTGTAAAGAAATCCTTCCTTCAGAATATCACCCTCCATACTGGTCGAGGAACCTTCAAAATTTTTAAAACATTTGTGTTTTTTGGGCGCTTGTCCTTGATTTTTTGACAGCTGGCACACTGTGCAATATTTGTTTTTTATGCCGATAAACAGCACCTGAAAAAATATGTTTATTAGCATTCGTTGATGGTTTATTATACCAAATCATGGAAGTCAAAATGTTACCTAACATTTGTTTATTGATTTTTAATTATGCTATTAAACTCAATCACCTGTTTAGTTCGACAGCCTATAATTGCAGCAGCCCCTGATAGAGAATTGTAGTTTGTTTTATACGACCGTTTGGCCCAACATCCATCAGCTACGACAGTAATCATAGGGATACCATCAGGTGAAAGTTCACCAGCTTCTACAGCCAATTCTTTTTCTCTCTCGCCAGCTTGCTTCATACTTTCCAAAGAAATTGATTGATAAGCTTCACGAAGAATATTTTCTTGAGTCTGGTATGTTTTTCGAGACGGAAAAGGAATTTCTAAACATGTAGAAAGTTGAGCAAGAGCACTGTACCCTGCTCCCATCATCATGGCTCCCAGAACAGCATCTTGATTCGGGTCTGTTGTTGTCGTTTGCAGGTCATATGTTCCATTACACATTGCACATTTAAATTTTAATGTGGAAACATATCCATTTTTAATTTCTTTGACTACATTCATATTACTCAAATTGCAGCCAAACCGTGGTTCATGATTGTTTAAATCTTTTAGGCAATCCAAGAAATATTGAATGTCCACTAACCTCCTTCCTTCTAGTTTAACGAATTCCTAAAATTCAATATAATATAGTATAGGTAGAGTTTTAATTTAGGCAGTACTAAGATTCTGAATAAGAATAAGATACCTACCTCTTGTAGGTTGCGAGTTTTTTTAGGAGTGTTTTTATTATTTTTATTATCAAAATCAAGCAGGGTGTTGTCTTCACTAACTTCTGGAGCCGTAAGGGACGCCTGAAAAATACATACATTTGGTACTTCAAATCCTCGCATTTTTATCAATAAGAAAAATTATGTAAAATGAAAAAATTTGTTGTCAAATCAAGTTTATTCTCTTGGAAGTATAATACGGGTGTCCCATTAATTAGTGGACGAAATTGGATGGATACCGATAAAAAGTGTTTTCTATAATTATTTCCAAAACGGTGTGGAATGAAATGTTGAAACTTCAAAATCCTACTAATTTTAATATTTTGCATTCAAATATGGATTCGAAAATTGGGACACCCTGTAAGTAAATCTCTTATTTGAAAAACATGTGAAAACTTACTGCTCTCTCCCACAAAATGTCATCATCGGTCTCTCCGAAATTTTCATTCAAGTTCTGATGGGATGACGATTGTTCATTTTTTTCTTTCGATCGTCTCTGTCAATAAGAATAACAAGTGAAAAATATACTATGTAATATTGTTATATTGCGTATCTAAAGTCATTAGATGAAATAATTATTAAGTATGGTACTTACAGCTTGTCCCCTTTTGCGACCGGGGCGTAGTCTCCTGGCATTCAATCTAAGTCGAGCTTTCAACCCTTTTCTACGATCCTCCATGCTTTAAAAGTTGGTTGAACGAATAATCTAATAATAATTATGTCACTAACACTTTGCACTAGGTACCACCTGACCACAAGTAAGTATACAGACTGCGAAAATACTTATCGAAATAATCTCATAAACGTTATATCTTTATAATGCAATTCTAGAAAATTGCTAAACCATTCCGGCAACAGTACCTACACACTGCTGAGCGAAGCGCAATTTAAATATATTCGAAATCATAGCCGGCCAGCCGGGCCCTGGAATATTTCCGAAGACAAGGCAAGCGTATGAGTTGCATATCGTGAACGGTTTAAAATTAGGCGAATTGTCTTTCCTCGCCTCTCACCGTTGCCCCGCAGGAGTTTCTCCGACGGATAGGATACCTACCCTTAAATCAATATAATTCATATTTTCTTAAATATTTTATTCGCAAATGCCTTCATATCAACATGTCGATAAGCTAAGGATGTTTTGATTACAAATTTAACTAAAAATAAATATCAAATATCTGGCCTTGTAGCCACTAAATGGTGCGCTTAATAAAACTTTAGATATTGTATTAAGTGTTAGTTCCCTGTAGACCTTCTGTTAGATCGGTGATTATTCAAGTATGAAACATAAACTGGTGGACATATGTTGTTTATATAGAATTTCTTACGCGCGTTTTTCAACTAACTTGATTGATAATAAGTTAGGCAATGTGTTCCTAACAGGAACACATGGCTTGCATCGCGTAATTAGTGGGAGATTTTAGTGTATTGTTTTTGAATTTAATACAGTGTCCAGTGGTTTTATTTTTGTGACAATTTAAAAAGTTATCATGTTGAGGTAAAGTTATACACGAAATACTGCAGCCTATTGGCTTATAAAAGAAAGTTACTATACAGAATGTCCATCCCGAACAACACTAGACCACTATAAAATTCTAACGAGCTGCACACTAAATTTTTTCTTTAAATTTGAATTTTCTCATTCCCGGAAGTTGAAAATGAAATAATTTCACAATTGATTTAAAGAAATTCATTTTAACCTTGCTCTACACTCTAGTAATAAAAATATCATTCACGATTCACCAATCACAATTCTTTTTTTTTTTACCAAGCCCCGTGTCACCACTAATTTGAGAACTAAAATCGTGGTTTATTCCCACGCGGACTAATCATTCGTTCCATTCTACATGTACGTAATTCTGGAATATAATGTGGGGTTTCTACCCGGTAGCAGACGATGACACAACAAAGACCTTCGATACAATAAAAAAAAAGTCGAAAAAACGCAAAAATAGCCCAGGTGCAATTGTGAGTTCATAATTTACCTTGATTTTTTGATTTATCTCAATCCTTTTATTAAAAAAAATTATTTTAAATATTAAATGTAGAAGTTAATAATATTTAGTTGTTGAAGTAACCATCATACATGGTTGATGAACCCTTTTAAGAGGTCATTTCCTGTGAGTTTCTTACATCCGGCACTTTTGACATAAAATAGGGTAGAAAATTAGAATATTCCTTTATAATATGGGTAATATATCGCGTTTACTCTTGAATATAAATATTACTTCTTCATATGATGGTAAAAGGTAATGTTTTTTAATAAAAAAGGTATCACTACAAGCTCCCAAAGAATTTCATTATAAATATACTTGCATTTTCGCATTATTTATCATCTCCACACTGTATATGAGCATCAGCTTATGTGTGTTTTGAATGGAACACCCTATAAGCTGGAAATATTAAAAATATTTATTCAAATAGGTCATAGGATAGAAAATGTATCATCAGAAAAAATCAGGAAATGCTTTTTCATCAATATTAAAAAAGTAAAATGATTTTTTTCAAGTACAATCTGTAAAGTGATTGGGATCTTTAATATATATTTAGAATTTTGAGAAATGATCTTACATTTTAATTATATTTTATGTAGAAGGATTATCTCATACATAGAAATATATTATTATTCTCAATGCCAAATTCTATCGTTTTGTTGTAAAGTGACCAGGTCAAAGAACTTGTTTAATTTAGCAATAAATTCGGCTTTTCAAATCAATAGCAATCTTTTCGATTAACCTTAATATATTTACCAAAAGGTTATTCTCAAAAAATTATTTTCTAATATACGAATATACAATATGTCCCAAGTTGAAATCATATGGAAAACTTTTTTATTATTAATTTTTGGGAAAAAAGTTATTCTTAAAAAGTTCTGCATTACCTAAAACCTAGAATACAGTCGTCAAATATCAATTTTTCCTGTCGTATACCAGGTTTGTCGAAAAATATTGGTTTCACTCAAGAGTAAAGTACCTCTAAATTTGACAATGTCGAAGCATTAGTATTAGTAAAAATTAAATTCGTTTGTTTCTAACATTAATATAATGCTAATTTTATAACTTAGTGTTTGAATGTACTTTATTATATGCAAAATAAATGAATATGCACATATTTCGCGTTTTAAATGCAAAATTATTAAAAAACATGGCAAACCTCAAAGATTATCATGTGTTTCGTAATCACAAGAGATAAATGTTCATTCAAAATAGAAACATTAGTAAAAAATAAAATAATCTGAAGTTTCAATTTAAATGAATGTAATTTAGTAATTAATCGTAGTTTTTAAAACATATTGTATATATTTTTGATAATTTGCAGCAGACAAAGTACTTGTATCTGACCTATCCACTCACTCCATCACCTACTTTAGGAATCTATTTTTAAACTTGTTTATTCTTGTTACAGATTTAAAAGGGAAGATTCGGAAATAGATATTAGTGGTAACGAGGACTCAGACGATTCAGCTGGTGCAGAGCATCCAGCTAGGTCCAAAAAGTCTATCAATAAAGGACGATGGAGCAAAGAAGAGGTAAGCATTGTATAAAATTTCAATGCTAGGGTATAAAAGTGAAGGGTCGGTAGTTTTATACAAAAGAATTGATGAAATAATACATATCAGTTTAGGGAAGTGGGAGAGGTACGTAAAGGCGAAAACACTTTTTATGTGATGTAAATTGGGATTTCAAATTAAGCGTCAAAAGCGAAATAAAACTTGATATATTTTTTACATATTGTTAGTATAATATTTAAAATCTGACAACGTTGTAATTATTAGAAATTTCTGACGTTTCGTTGTGTCATTTGTCACTGTATTGTCACCTGTCAGTTGATCTACTGTATAGTAGGAATGTAACAATAACCTATGGCATTCTCTGTTGTCAAAAAGTGTTTTTTTTTTAATTTTTAGGATGCCAGGCTGAAACAGTTGGTGGATGAATATAATGAGAAGTGGGACATTATAGCTGAACATTTTCCAGACCGGTCGGACGTCCAATGTCAACAAAGGTGGACTAAAGTTGTCAATCCTGAATTGGTGAAGGGTCCATGGACGAAAGAGGTTCGTAAAATTGTTTATAGACTTTTTCAAAAATATATACGGAGTGATTAGCTAGTTATGACCTTACAAAAATAACCAAAATAGACAAAACATCCTTTATATCGGTTGCAAAGGATTTCCCTTTCTAAATTAAATTCCCTGTATATAAAAATATGGTTGGTGTAAACAAAATAAAATGTTTATTATCACTGGATTGTTTTTATCTATGAATATTTTTTATCAACATTTATTTTTGGATGATAGTCTCATTAAATTTAATATTAGAATTCCAAGTACCCAGTGGTGTAGCTACTTAGGGAAGAAAGGGGACGGTCGAACCCTCCCCCCTGCCAGAGTTTCAAAAACTTCTGATACGATTCATGTTGGAACATACAGGAAGATACATTTTAGTTAAATTTCTTTAAATTTCTTGTGTTTCTGATCGTTCTCACTGGCTCATTTATTTTTTTTTAAAGACATCACAAAAAAATCTTTCAAAAAAGTGCTTTGCTGTACCCCTCACTTGAAGAGGTTGTTACAAAAATGTGAAAAATTTATCCCTAGCGCCTTTTAAACTCTGACTACGTCTCTGTACGTCAAAATGAACAATCAAACTTCCGGTCTAATCTGAATACTAAAATCTCTATTTTCGCATCGCAATCAAGAACTTATCAAAGCGGCCTATTTACTTTGATGATACAAAAAGCACGACGAAACTGAAGAAGTTGGGATTTCATTATCAGTTTTATATTCTCAAATGTTTTTTTGTTGAGATTTGAGACACAAAAGTTTCAGTCTCAGAATATTGTGTTTTCTCCTGACCTTACAAATAAAGTCATGTACATAGACAATTACGTCATTTTTAAAATTCACCACAGACAGTTGTCTCTACTAGTAGAATGAACTGTAC
>CAJUYH010011589.1:0-10886 GCA_910591685.1 Galerucella tenella | reverse complement strand
ATGTCCGATTTCACCATCCATTTCCTAAAGTTAGGTAATACCTAAATCAGATTTTGGAATGAAAAAATAGAATGTACGTTTCACCATGCGCTAAGAAACGTCTAAACATGATAGAAAATACCCAATATTGTCACTATCAAGTAATTCTTAGCACGTGGTAAAACGAAAATTTCACTTAGCAATTCCAAAATCTGATTTAGGTATTACCTAACTTTAGGAAATGGTTGGTGAAATTGGGCAATAGTTTCCGAGATGTAGCGAAAAAGGAGTTTGCACCCCTTTTTCCAAGATGGCGGCAAGGGGAGAAGTTCGGCAACCCCACAAACTAGGGGTTAGGCTTCTATTGACCCCTCACACATGTCCCAAAAATAAAATTGCGTCCTATAGAAAATGTAAAGCTCATGTAAAATCCCAATGGACTATTAGGTATACCGCAGGTAGTCAAGATAGAAATATTTATTCATAATTTCGACATTTCGTTATCTCAGAATGTAAATTCCAAAGTTTACTTTCAACGTAACCCTCGTAAAACCCTATTTTCAGAAATTGCAATAACTCACATATAAATTGTTCGAAATACGACAAGTTATAAATTTTCGAAAAGAGGAAGAATAGAGCTACATCATTAGATTATTTACGATGAAAAGACGATGACGTTGCGAAACAAAATATTGTGATGTTGCCAGGTTGTAGTTTTTTCCTTACTTAACGAAAACTAAAAAAGTAAATCTGATGTTAAATTGACAGTTCTTAATAACAATGAATACAAATAGCGAATATTATTTACGTCTCTTAGAGCAGTAAGCGGGAGAAGCGGGCCCCCATTTCGGCATTCGCGTTTTAAATAGCTTAAAAAAGATGTTACCATCTCTTGACATTTACTATTCAGCTGCTTCGGCATCTTATTAACTACACACTGTAGATTTGCCTAAATACTTAGTTATGAAAATAATTGTTTTTTTAATCTTAAAGAAACAATGAATTTAGAAGCGCCAAAAAAACTTGTGAACATTAGACGATGATCGAATGTCAAAAAACGTCTAAGCAAACTGGGGAATTTTACGAGTTGATCTGACAACGTCTTGAAGTTTTACCAAGTTTTACCAAGCTGTAAATTGCCCTCGCTGTTGAGGATAAATTGTATTTACGGTTTTTAAATTAATATTTATTCTGATAAAGAGGAAAGTAGCTAAAAATAATATCATCGTCTTTTTATCGTGAAAATCCTACAGTATAATGGTACTACATTCAAAAATCGACTGTTACGAATTAATCGGTGTACCTACTTCGGATTTTTGGTGGGTCCAAAAATGTGTGTTGCGATAGTAAGTAACCACATTTTGAAGTTTTTTTAAAAATACAGAAAACGCCAAAAAACACAATCGGAGTAACTTCAAGTTTATGCTCAAGCGAATCAAGAACTTCCGTAATTTTCCATCGATTTCAATTGTTTTTATGCCAAATTGTAGATACATTCTTTGACATTAAGACAAACTCCAAAAAAGTTCTCCAAAAATGTTGATAGCTCATTTATACAGGTTGAAAAAAAAACATGTATTTGTTGTCCAAGCTCTTAACAGCCTGTGGAACAATTTTTGGAATTTGTAGACTTCACGCTTACTTAATTACAAGACCATCCTTTTCGCCATCTTTCAGTTTTTATTTCACCTCCATATCTTGATTCCTTTTGAAGAAACATGTATTAAACTGAAAAATGAGCGTAAACTCTACAAATTTCACGAACTGTTCCACAGGGTGTTGAAAAATTCGACTACAAAAACATGTTTTTTTTTTCACCCTGTATAAATAAACTATCAACATTTTTGGAAAACTTGTCTGGAATTTATTTTAATACCAAAGAATTTATCTACAATTTGGCGTAAGAACAATTGAAATCGATGGGAAATTACGGAAGTTCATGGACAACGAGCTTCAGCGAGTTTTTTTGCCGGTGAGTGTATTATTAAAATTCACCAGATGGCTTACAAAAAACATTCAACCAAATACCTGTCGTAGAGCTCGCGCGTGGCAACTAGGCAACCTTATGCATAGTCGAAGTCGAGATTTATGGTGAGTTTACATGTTAAAACATATTCTTCGAATTTTCCTTACTTTTGTAATAAGTACCAAATTGAATTTAAGAATCAAGTTTTTTTCGAAAACTCAACATTTGCGGGACAAAAAAGAGCATTAGTAATCTTGCATTTTCATTTGAAATCGTTCTCAAATTTTTTTTTCAAATAAAAAACAAATCTGTAAGTTAAATTTCTGATTGTTATCTTCCCAACCCAACGAAATTCCAAGGTATACTTTCAATATAACCCTCGTAAAACCTTTTTTTTTCAACCCAATGTAATTAAATTTGAACTAGTTATACATTTGCGGAAAGAAGAAGAGATAAGCTTTTACATAATATCATAATATACAGAGTGACCTATTAAAAAATCGACAATATTCACCAAAATATTCCAAATCAAACATCTTTTAGACCCAATATTTCAGTCGGTAAAAATTTCAATTAAGCCAAATATTTTTTATCGAGTAGTTAGGCGTTTTATGACCGACACGTCATGAACGTAGAAGTTGAAACAGTTAATAAAATGAATTAAAATTTTATAGCCGTGCAATATCGTTGGAAATTTCATTAACTTTTAGACCGTCTTAGCGATAAAAATGGACGTGGACCACTGTGTTCATTAAGTACTAATATCAAATGTCATATAAGTGATTAGAAGCGTGAGATCGAGACTCTTAAAACGGGATCATTTTTTTTTCTCTTTGATAGATGAGAACACAAAAAATAATTTTGATTTTTTTATAAATAGTAAACTTGTGAAGTAATAATTGAACATAGAGTAGTGGGATGATTTGCAGTATTTCCAATCTTACTGTTATAAATTTAACTAAGTGTTTCTAATCAATTCCACCATTTAATGAAAGAATTCTAAGATATTATTGATGATTACTCCGATAAAGTACTATTACAGTTTCCTGTAATATTGTCGTATTTAATGAAGCAGAATAATTATAATGATGGAATTGAAGTGTATTCAATAGCCGTCGGAGCCTATAATCCGGGAAGTAGTTGTTGCCTCTTAGTTGAACGGGTACTGCTCTTGAAACATATATTTTCTACGACAAGGCAAGCTGCTGAGCAACAAATACGAAATGGAATATTTTGTGTAAGGTCTAGGTCCACTCTAAAATCAAGACGACCACGGCTTGTCAAATTATGACGTCCAGCAACAAATTGATGAAATATCAGCAAATCGTTTCTGTCAAAGGTAGGTAACGAGTAATTTCATAGTTGTTTTCTATGAATAAATTTTTATAGGCTTCTATTTCTGTGTACCTATTGGAAAAAACAAATAAGCAAACATTCACATATTCCTTCAATTTGTATTTTATTTCTGATAGGAAGCCCATTTGCGGCGAATTCGGAGTAATGAAATATTATCAGTTTATTCCTCTCAAAGTTTTTGCAATGTATGCATGTATTAAACGTGAACAATATGTTGTCATAGAAAAAGTATAGTATGCAATTCGCAACAAAATGGCCATTTTGCACTCGTATGAATTGCAGCACTTTCCTTCGGCTCGTGCTGCAAATTTCATACTCGTGCAAAATGGGCATCATTTTGCGCTCATCGCATAATATACTATTTCGAAACTTTATGAAGCGTTAGAATAATTATAAGTATTCTGCGATATCTACCAATTATTCCGATAGTGACATATCATCAGAATGACAGAAGTTACATTTAATGCGATGCCTACGTGATGTTTAACATTTTTGCCAGACCAGTATCTAACATAACAACGATATAGGAAACGAAGGAAAATTATATCTGCTGATTTTAAAAATTGGTACTTAAGAAGAGTATTTAATAGTGTAGTCCCTGGATCTGGTATTTGACAACTTCATATTGTGGGTCTTCTAATTTCTAAGTCTTCAAGAAAATCTAGCTCTTGTTTCCTATCACAAATGTAGAACCTACTTCTAGTTAAGTGTGAGGTGTCAATGAATTTTTGGTGTCAAGTGACTGAATAAATTTAATTGGGGAAATATTTAAAAATACATTTAAAACAGTGATATGAGTAGATTCCACAAAGTAGGGGCCCAAATAAATTCGATCTCCAACCTATCTAGTGAAAATAAAAGTAAGAGGGCGGTATTTCTGAGCGTATCATTTTGGAAGGGTTTCTTCACCTTATTCTGTGTATATAATCAGAACCTTGATGTACCCTAAGGTGAGGTTAGGTGTTTTTAAGTTTTCAGCCCATTCCCGTTTATTTTCAGCCTTTAACTCCGCCTCCTGCCAATTTAGTCCACGTTCTTTCAAGATTTCCGCTACTGCTTCATCCCAGGTTTTTTGTGGTCTCCCCCTTGGTCACCCTCCACAAGTTTCTGTTCGCCATATAACTTTTGTCTGTTGTTTGTATTTCATGCCTACTAAGTGGCCATACCACCTTAGCTGATTCCTTTCTATGCTTCTTCCCTTCTAGCCGTTTTCTTCTTGTCCCTTCTTGTGATTTCCAATAAGTTGAAATAGGTTTAAGAACGGATTTATAGACTGTCATTCTTTCTTGCGAATGAAAGTATTACTTATTGCATAAGATAGATTGTGGCCACTTTCAATGCGTTCATTAATCTAACCGTTATTTTTCCCTTTATGTATTGTCACTCCCAAATATCTAAATGTATCCACTTGCTGTACTTGTTCTTCGTTCAGCTGTATTTCGAGATTCTTGTTTTCTTGCTCTATTACTATTACTTTTGTTTCCTCTACATATCATATCATAAGTTGTGGAAAAAGCATAATAACCCTGTTGACTACTTGAGATTTAAACTTCTTCAGGGTCGATCAAAGTTTTTGATCAAAGAAGATTATAATAGTTATAGTGTTAATTGTGAGAGGGATTTTATCCAAAATCCTAAAAATATTTAGCAGTTTGTAAAATCTAAACGAAAAAATTCTTCTCCTATCAATTCCATTTCCTACAACAAAGTACTGGTGACTGATCTTTCTCCAAAATTCACATTTCTTCATACAGAATTGAAATATCAAAACTTTAATAAAACCTTGTGTTAAGGGGATCTCCTATCCATTGCTATTAATATTCAATAAATCATTATTTGAAGGAGTCTTTCCACAAGCTTGGAAAAAAGCATAGTAGTGCCTATCCCATAGAGCGGCAAGTTCGTTTGGTTGAAAATTATAGACCTATTTCTAAACTGAGTGTCTTATCGATATTTTTTCAAATATCTTCTGTAAGTTCCTTGTGGCATTACTTATTTTTTTTTCTCATTCTTTTGGGAATCAAACAACAATAATGTTTTTTATTTTTTATTTCGACGTTTGGGTAGCGTTCCAGCTACCGTTGTCAAGATTAATTAGTAATAAAATTGATAAAAAAAAATTTTGGTCCCTATCTGACACAA
This sequence comes from Galerucella tenella, assembly GCA_910591685.1. NCBI lineage: Eukaryota > Metazoa > Arthropoda > Insecta > Coleoptera > Chrysomelidae > Galerucella > Galerucella tenella. Next base: position 5,443 of record CAJUYH010011589.1, on the reverse strand, counting down.
CGAAAAAATATGACAACTAGACAATCAATAATATTTTGAAGTTTAAGACTACAAAACTTTGTTGTCAAATTTTATAAAGGTAATCAATTTAACATTCGAACCAGCTTTAAATCTAACAATACTTTGAGATCTATCTTAACAAAAACGAAACCAAAAAATGAAGAACAATCTTCAAAAAATTGTATATATCAGATATCTTGTGAATGCGACAAATTCTATTTAGGTGAAACATATAGACCTTTGAAAGTCCGAATAGGTGAACATAAAAAAATACATCAAAGATAGGGAGTTCTTTAAGTCAGGTATTTGTAAACATGCTTGGGAAGAGGGGCATAAAATTCAATGGGATTCGACAAAAATAATATTGAAAGAGCCCAATAATAAAAGACGAAAAATCGAAGAAAGTGCTTTGATACAACTAAATGCAGATATGTATGTATGTATGTATGTGTGATTTTTGGGGTGACATTCACTGAGACCTAAAAGATCTATTGTGCCCCCTTACTTCTACTCAGTTTCTGAGGAGAGTCTCAGAAACTAGTAGTTCCTTTAGTCCTGTTTTCCGGAGGAATTTTAGGATGTCTGCAGGCTTCAACTTAGGCAAATGTTCCTCTTCTATCCAGGTGCTGTGCTCTAGGATTCTGGAGTGCTGTGCAGTTGGAAAGTATGTGGATGGAGGTTTCTTCTTCCATTCCACAAAATCTAAAATGCAGATAAATGTGTAGCTAGTATTTCAGCCGAATGTAGTCAAATTTGGTTACTAATGTTAGAAAGAGAAATTTCCAAAATAAGCTAAAAAAGCGCTATCCCAATAAAAACCGTTCCTGGAACGTGCACTTCACTGGATTCCATTTCTAGTAGACTATCATATCGTTAAAATGTCATAAAATAAAATATTTTATTTCACATTTTATCAGAGGTGTGATCTACTATGAATGGACCGTAATAAAAGTTGACAACAAAGTTTTGTAGTCTTAAACTTCAAAATATTATTGATTGTCTAGCTGTCATATTTTTTCGTTGTGTCAGATAGGGACCAAAATTTTTTTTTAATTAATTATATCACTAGTTAATCTTGACAACGGTAGCTGGAACGCTACCGAAACGTCGAAATAAAAAATAAAAAACATTATTGTGGTTTGATTCCCAAAAGAATAAGAAAATGGAAATTTTTCCAGTCGATAATATTCAATTTTTTGTTTTTTGATGTTGTAAACTTTTTAAATCCTCTGCAACATGGTTTTATTAGGAAAAGATCAGTTGAAACAAATCTGTTTGAATATAGTGAATACATTTTAGAAAATTTAAATAAACATCTACAGGTTGACGCGGTATATACTGACTTTAGTGAGGCGTTTGATAAAATTGACCACAATATAATGATAAAAAACCTTGCGGATATAGGGGTACATGGCAATCCTTTATTATGGTTCAGCTCTTATTTAACCAATCGAACTCAATCTGTGACCATCGGACAGTTTTGTTCAAGGTATATTAAGATTACATCAGGAGTACCTCAAGGATCTCACTTGGGCCCATTATTGTTTAATATTTACATTGATGACATTTCACAATGTTTCAGGTTTAGTAAATTCTCGATGTATGCCGATGATTGTGTATCGTCCTATAAAGGAAGCAAATGATGCAAATTATCTACAGGAAGATCTCAATAGATTTTAAACGTATTGTGAAAATAACAGCTTATTCTTATATAAAATTTCGAATGAAAACAAAAAAAACTATATAACCTAAATTGACAATGATAGGTCTCAAAATATGACAGAAATAGATGCTAAGCTTAAAATTTATTGTATATCAGCATTTGAGATTGATATAATAAACACACTCCTGTTTGAAGGATTTTAAAAAGATATTTGGCATCATATTATGAATCTAGTCTCTTATTAGAGACGATCGAAATTAAACGAGCACATCTCACATCTTAATAGGTCGCTTACAAAATTGAAATATCTGCTTCTGCAATTCCATTTGAAATAAACTGCATTGATTTTGATTGTTTGGATTGAAATTTAAATATAGATCTTAAGATGTATTCGGAATGTCATTTTTTATTCAAAGATCTAATGTAGACGAAAAACTTCTTATAAACTTAAAGCCAACGGTTGAGAATTTCCCAGTGTAAATCTAAAGCAATTTGCACAAATAAACAGAGATTTACGCGAATTCGATATGAACGAGATTTTCAATTTGAATACTGTTTTCCTAGAAGTGGAGTTTCAATATATTTGCTATATTTTCTGAGGTTAAGATTTGGATGTAAGCAAATTTTACGATTTCAATCAAAAATTGATTAAAGAGTTACGAGACGGTGGAAACCAGATATTTACATAACTGAGGTATGGAGCTCCAAAGTATTGGATATCTAAGATCTTCTTTTATAGATTTTTGATGAATTTATACTTTTTACTAGAATGCAGATACGAGCTGGGCAGAATTGACAAATGTTTTTTATTTTATCGAATTTTACAGTGGGATATAAGTTCTAATCAAAAATGGAAATATGGGATATACATTTAATGTCCTCCCAGTTTAAACAATAAGGGATACAAAGCTGATTGCATATTCTAGAGAACAAAATATCTTGAGCCGTGTCCAAAATATTGGCCAAAAAGCCAAATTGGTCAATTTTCTATATTAGGTTATACAGGATGTTTCAAAGTAATATGAAATTAATGTCACAACTTTAACACTTCCGTTACTGGAAGACATGTAATGATTGTGATTTTGGTGTGTCTTTAGTCCGTGATTACGCCTTTAGCTCGCGGACGGAGAACATATACCTTGCACTGATGAGGCGCAGATACGCCGAGACCGGTCTACAAGTTATGTTGTCCCTTCTTATTGCAAACCAGAATGGTTGGTGTTAAATATCTTGTAGATATGCCAACCCCGTTTGACTTTGGAGTGTAATCCAATATCCGTCGGTGCCTATAGCCCGGGAAGTAATTGTTTCTTCTTAGTCGAACGGTCAAAGTCATTGAAAAATATTTCCCAAAACTTTATAAAGCGTTAGAATAATAATTATTCTGCGATATCTATTGATATGGAATTATTGTTTTGATTGATTCGTTATTAAATTTCAAGACTAAAACTAACCGTTATCGTTAACGAGATGCAGGGTGTTCAATGTTTCTATTATTTTAATAGAAGCAATAACATTGTGATGAACATAAAAATAGAGCAATTAAGAGTGTTCCAAATGTGCACCAGCTAAAATAAAAACATCTGCTGAACGAATGGATTACCGAAAACGTTGTATAAACGTGATTTTAAATACCCCCACACGCTCAAATCCAGAGAATTGTGTTCAGGTGACCTTGAGACAAGTGTGTGGAGATCTTCGTCCCATCCAACGATCTACAAAACGGTTATTTTAAAAGCTTCAGTGCTATCACTGCAAAATTTGGAGGAGCATATTATTGTATGAACCATATGTCTTCCAATGAAAATGATATGCTCAGGAGTTCCTGATTTCATGAAAAGGAGGCTTTTAGGTGGAGTGTCCTTTTCAACAGTGATAAGGATAGTTCAGTTTCACAAATATTTTTGAAGTTGTCTTTATTTAAAGTGCTCTTCATTATTTTATGTCTTGTTTTTTATTGTATGGAGAGTTTTTTTCTGTTCTCATTTTTATCAGATGTGCTAAATGTCAAAATGGCATAAACTAATTTGGTTTGAAGCTTTAAAAGCATGTGTATTGTGTAAGTACATTCAATGGCCTTTTTGGCGTGCGTCATCGTTTGTGGGTCCGGGTTTTGGGTATGTCGTTTATTTTATTTGCTGTTTTGACATATAGCTAACCCTAAATCTAATAAATAAAATCATCCGGATCGTATTCGGCCAATTTCGAACAGGCTATGAAATTAATAATCACCAGCTTCTTTTTCTAACTGAAAATACTTAAGAACTTTCAAAATGCTGATGTTTTTCCGTGTATCTAGGCATATTTTTGAATTATTTGAAAAAATATAACAATATGATTAGTATTCTCTTTTCATAAATAATAATATACCTCAAACAACAAAGTACAGACCTGACGAGAACTGTCAGTGGGACAGTAGAAAAAGACGTAAGACACATTGCCGATACCGAAAGGTACGTCTGCAACCTATTTTGAATGGTGTAATTTATCCCGATTGATAGGTCGCGCTTGCGCGTATTCTAAACATTAACTAATCAAATTTTTTGAGTGAAAGATAAGGGTTAACGTTTGTAATACATTTAAACGGTTTATAATTGTGATAGTTTGATTGGGATTAATCACAGACCTGCCTTTTTCCCATTTCTTCCAACCTAATATGTTAAAAGGACATTGACAATCGATGACGCACACCTAAAAGGGTATTATATGAACTCTATACGTAAAATGTCATGTGAACCGGAGGTGATAAGGAAAAAGGACTGATGATAACTTGGGTTGTAAAAATTAGTCGAAAAATAAAAAGGCATAATTGAATGCATAAAATCTTGGGGCTAACAATAATGTGTCACTTCATCTTCCGGTCTACTATCACGTGTTCGTGTAGTGGCTGAGAAAAATTTATAAAATTAAAAAAGTTCATAATGTGAATACATTTTAACCCCAAACAGGGGATAATTAATGTTTATAAAAAAAAATTTAAATTTAATGTAGTGACGTTAATGTGTTGTAGACATTTGACTAAGTTTCTTGTTACATATATGACGAGTATGGCACTGATGATGGCTTAACCGCCGAAAGCGCTTTGCAATTTTATAATAAAAAATTTTACACAGAATACAAAAATGTTTTCTTGACTAACAATAATTGTTTCATTCGCTGTATGGCTCCATTTATATTTGTATGGGCCAGGTGAAGTCCTATTTGTTTTGAAATATGTACAACTGTCGGCTTTGTTAACAAAAATTTCTAAAATAAGACGTACCGCCATACTCTTTAAAATGTCGGTTACATACTCTAGATATTTTAGGCCGTCTTATTTCATTATCAGAAGAGATACTTTAGTTCCAAAGTAGATTCATTTCGAAATAATTTTATTTAGATTGTGACAAGTCAATTTGTATTGTTGCATATGTTTGAGGCATTTAAGGCATTTGATTTAAGGCAATTATACCTACCCAGAATATTGCATTTTTTTTTAACTCCTTACATATATTTTTCTTCATGTTGGTTATTGAAATATGTAAAGAAACGTTTTATTCATTGTGTCTTTGTTTGTATCGCATAATAGTATATTACGTAACGTGTGTGGTAAGAAGCATTTTACAACACAAGTTACGTACTATACTTTACCTACGACCTACTTGTACTTTTATTTATAAAAAGCATAAGAAATAACAGTTACATAATTAGAGGTGCTTGGTAAACTCCATCTCTATTACTCTATTACCAATGAAAGAAGCATATTAAAAAACTAACGTTTAATCATTTATTGTTGATAAT
>CAJUYH010011588.1:0-10887 GCA_910591685.1 Galerucella tenella | reverse complement strand
CAGGAGGCCGTAAGAAAGTTCTTCCAAGCCGACTTGATTTAAAAATCGATTACTTACCGAAGAACAAAGTGATTATAGTCTTTTATATTTATATATTATAATTTTAATTATATTTATTACTATTATCAACATATATCATGGTTAATATGGATATATTTCCTTGATCATGAATATCAGATTGGGTATCACATGGGTCATCACACTTCTTATCACTTCTTATCATCCATCAGCTTCAATTAGGTCCATTACCGTTTCAGGGAATTCTTCACCATCAAACCAATGAAAAACATATCTGTTCTGTTCAATTTTCCACCCATAATTGACGGGACTTAACTTTGTTGGGTTTTTTACGTTGGAATTGCACCAAATTTGTGAAATGTAGATCGATCTAGGATACTGTTGCTCCAACTCCTTGCGTGAAGGAGGAAAACTACATGCTGACAATTTTGCAATGCTTTTTTGAACCTTCCTTTTTCACTTTCAGGTTTATATTTTTGGTCAAAGATTATATGTTGTATAATCTTTGATGGGGGGTGAAAAATAAAAGTTTTTAAAAATTTTCCTAGATTTTCCGAAAGATTATTTTGAACGTCATAGAGTCTGGACCGATCTCCTATGATTCTACTATCAAATGTAACAAACGGCGTACAGTTTCATATCACGGTTTCGGGGGGTAAAAAATAAAGGTTTTTAAAAATTTTCCTGGATTTTCCGAACGATAATTTTTGAACGCCATAGAGTCTGGACCGATCTCCTATGATTCTACTATCAAATGTAATAAAAGGCCTACAGTTTCATACCACGGTTCGGGGGGTAAAAAATAAGGGTTTTTAAAAATTTTCCTAGATATTCCGAACGACTATTTTTGAACGCCATAGAGTCTAGACCGATCTCCTATGATTCTACTATCAAATGTAACAAACGGCTTACAGTTTCATATCACGGTTTCAGGGGGTGAGGAATGAAATGTTCAGTTTTCCACTGCGCTTTTCTGCACAAGAGAAAATGTACGCCATAGTGCTGGAACCGATGGTGGCATGATAAACTATCGTTCTGAATGGGTTTGCTGCTGTTTCAAATCGCCACACTTTTTTCCCCATAGGCTCATAGTCTACAACTTGTTCCTGGGAAATATTGTTGCAAACTATAAAAATATTCTCATATATTATGTAATACAAGTTCATGTGAACAATAACTCAACACAAATCACCAGTAGGCTCAACGCATGTGTTATGTCAATTTTATGGAAGGAATTAATTCCTTAGTGGAGAGCTGTCCACATTCCTTAGTTTCAATTTGAATCTATATTTCTTAGTTTCTTGCATGAACATCTACATCATACATACATAGTTTTATGATCTCAGTTTTAGTTTTGAATTTAATTTTTGCTTGCATTAATAATGAATTCTGGGTATTCTTTCAAAAGTAGAACTGATGGTCCATGATCTTGGAGTTGAACTTGATTCCAAGCTTTTTTTATTTAAATAGTGTGGGCAATTTGCTTCAATAACTGAGGACATTGGCCAATGTGCATAATATGGTAAAATAATGTCAATTTGCATAGGTGTTATTTACAGAATATAAATGAGATTGATATTTTGAGGATACATAATTAAGTTTCCTACATTACATGAGACATGAGTCACAACTTAACTGCACTTGACACACACTACATATTGGGGCGTCTTCTTTCTTCAGCAAATATTGATGTGTATATCCCGTGTGTCCTATCCTAATACGAGATATTATTACTTGAACTGAGGAACTTCCATGGAGAAATAACTAGCTTTATTTGTTTCAACTCAACTTCCAATCTAATCCACAATTTTTGTCACATTTTTGTGTTGATTTTTTAAACAAAACTTCTGGATCACTGTGACAAGTCAGTTGTTTATTCACTATCGTGGTGAGCTTCTTTGGCAGCTTGGTCGGATGTTTCATTACTTTTAAAAGCTACCAAACGGACGATAAAAAGCACATGGGGGCTATATCCCCACTGTACACAAAAGTAGTGGGATCCATGGTTACCTATGGGGCCTTAGCTTGGTGGCCAATAACAGATTAGAGGGAAGCCGAACTGGAGATATCAAAACTTAGGACGCTTTCCTTTCTGTACATAGCGGGTGTTATGAGAAGCAGCCCGACTACTGGGATGGAAGCCATTCTCAATCTTCTGCCTGGTGAAGCGAGAATGATTGCATACAGACTGGAATGCAGTGGAAACTGGCATGAAGGAACCAATACCCATATTCATTCCAGAATCACATATGTTATCACAAACTTGCTTTTTGATATGGGAAGTGAAAACATGCTGGCTACAATTGACAATTGACAATCAACCATACCGTATCCAGCTAAACTAGGATGCGTTCGAAGTACGCAGTCAGGAAGGAACATCCTTTCACATTATATTCGCATGTGAAGCATTGTCTCACTAGATATTAGATATAGACTCCTAGGACTTAAGCATCCAAGGAAGGATTTTTCCAAGAAGGACTTAGTGAAAAAACTGTCTCTTCACATAAACGGCACAACAAAAGCAGAAAAATCCCAAAATCTGAGGTGCCGATACTTTAAGCCTCTTACTGATGGTGCCGAACTAAACAATCAATTTGTGTATGTGAAGGGACCCACAAAAGAATGATCATTTTGATTTCCATTAAATAGATATTCTCTTTGATGTTCGTTAAAAGCGCTGAATCTGAGTAGATTTGAGTTATGCTTTGAAGATCACTCAACAAAACCACACTTTGGATATGTTCCTTAAAATTATTGGATAGCTTCTTTTTCTGCAGATCCATTTCAGAGTTAGAGATTTAAAGAGAAGACTGATGGCAGTGTTGCAGGTTTTTTTTGTCATATGACATATGACACTTGCAGTTCAAAATACCAAACCGGAATATCTTCTGTATGTTTCTTGTGGCATTACTTATTCTTTTTCCTTTAATTCTTTTTTTGGGAATCAAATCATTAGTTGGTTAAATGCCGCTTATAACTATATTTTTAATTATCTTTTATTAAAAAAATCATTATTCTTGAAGCCTTAGCACAAACACTAACACAGTAAATAATTTCTACGACATAAATGATCCTATTTCCGTGAATTACAAAAATATTCAAATGTAATTCCCAACAACTCTATTAGAAAAGCTAACTCAATATTTTTAATAACGCATTCATATTCAAAAGAAGTTTCATCCCATAAATTGAAAAAAAAAATGAATAGGTTCAGAAATGCGTTAATAATCTCTTCAAATGAAAGCATACCCACGAACTTTATATTAATAATAGCTATTCCCAGTTGCTTTAGAATGAATTGAAAAATCTAATTTTGCTTTTTATGTGTAAATAACTCACCTGATTCCCAAAGACGTACAGATATAATTTCAAAGGGATTTTTATCAGCAAGAGTCCAGGATATATTATTATACTTGTATTTGAACGTTTAATAATGGCTATTAAGACATGAATATGAAAATTACGACACAAGTATAAAACTTATGATACGAGCTGCAAGCAAGTGTCTAAATATATACGAGTGACCATCAAATACACTAAGATGAGATGAATATGAGGCTTATGTGCTTCTAGGAGCCTCTCCACTACGACCTTCGCAGATCTATTTTGTTATTCTAGAATTCCTTTTCTAGACTTGGTGAACCTCAGGTCTTCCATATATTGGGATAGTTCCGGTTTTTTCTCCCCTATCACTGAAAACCTCAGCCTAGTCAGGCCCTCGCAGTAGCACAGTATCATCTTCTTGGCAAAACCTGCATACGGTGCTGTCTGCCAATTCGATGTTTAATAAGTCCATAATGACCTGTCAGAAGCCGTGAATTTTGGGGAGGATTCCTCGATGAACTCTTTGACATTTTTCATTCCTGGCGCCTCGTTCACCAGCCTCGAAGCCGCTTTTTGTCCAAGTTTCTTTTTTGCTATGACCAATGGGCCAATGGGAGCACAACGTGCCCCTTCTCGGGCAAGTGAGACTGCTTCTCAGTCGCCCTTGTGACCTAAAAGTCGCCTGGTACCCAGACTTAGGACAATCTATTATGATTGCCAAGCTCTCCCAGCGGCTCCAAGCAGTTCCAAACAAGTTTGGAATTCATCTGTATGGAAATTGGTTGCTTTCATAGCCGCTTGTATCAAATACACTATTTCTTCTCTAATATCTCAATTTTATTATTACCGAACTCACATGTAAACTGCAAAAATCAATTGAATATCTATCAGATAGGTAGCTATGGTTATATTGGACGTTTGGTATGAGATATACCAGTGCAGACGTCGCTACCTGAGTAAATATTGCCTTCAGTGATGCTTTATTGTTAATTATCGATGCTTAATATAATACCAGGCTTCCAAGTTCAATAAATGTCCAATAAGTCTCCATGTTATGATGTTAACCCAACTTTGATATTGTCATTATTTTCTGTTTGCTCGTCTAAGCAAATGAGTATTCATCTGAAGTGTTTCAGCTCCGTTAAAATATATTTTTTTTTTATTAAGTTTGTTTCAACAAATTCTGTAGACTTGGACTAGTTGATACCAGAATTATTTGCTAATCTATTCACTTTTCCTATTTTCATTCGTAAGAGTATCAATAACATTTCTTGCAAAACAGCTATCTTTAAAATTGTTTTGTCATTTAACTTTACTTGATTCGATATTGTGTACAAACCAGTGTTAGCGTATGTCTGTAACTCTTGTATACTACTAGAACATGAAAGAGTAAAATAAGAGCGGCCAAAATGAAGTATCTAAGGCGAATAAGAGGAGTAACAAAAAAAGATGAGAAAGGATAAGAAACACAATAAGAGAAGATCTGGAAATACAGTCCAATTTTGGAGTGAATTGAGAAAAAACAACTAGACTGGTGAGGACATTTGCAGCATATGGAGGAGTCTAGATTAACTAAAGAAGTATGAAGTATGGGAAGCAAAAATTTAGAAGAATAAAAAGAGAGGTAGGCACTGAAAGACTTAAGATGAGACAATAGGGAAAGAAAAAACTTGGATTCAACCCAAAAAGATAGCCACTGGCATATAGAAGTGGGAAAATTATATTTTTATTTATTCATTTATTTATTTATTTATAACCAAACATCACATTACATGGTCAATAATTTTTAAATTCACATTCACATTAACAAATTAATAATGGCAATAACATATCCCAAGTATGGATTGTATAAACGAATTTTGTGAATTGCAGAGGTTCAAACAGCTTTGCAATAGTCAAATTTATATTGATGTATTCAATATATGCCCTAGTATGATATTGTGAAAAACTTTTTCAGTCAAACTCCAATCAATATCCACTAATACGTTGAAATTATTTATTATTTTCATAATAGTTATAAGAGGGTCCCTAACGGTTAAAAATACATTTGGTATGTGAAACATTAGCACTGTGCGAGTGCGACGTCCAGGAACATTAAATGGAATAAATGAAAGAATTTCAGGGCAGTTGATTTTACCATTAAGAACTTTGTACAAGAACATAACAGCAGATAATGTTCTTCTTTGATCTAGCGATAAAGTGAAGAATAAAAATATCACCCCACACCACAATGTGGTATGAGAGTTATTTGAATATCTATGTGTATCTAATAATCCGAATAGTCACATTGCAAAAATGGATAGTATTAACATAAGTCAGTGAAAATTGATTTTTATTCTCAACATACTGAATGTAAACACTTAAAGAATATTCTCCCAATTAAGACCAGATTAGGCACCCCTGAAGAGTAATCGATGATACGCTTCTCTTATATCTGAAGAAACCGAAAGCTCGAAGGAATCCTGTAATCCCAACACGGCCAAATTGAGATGTCCGACGTGGTAAAACAGCGCCGTGACTTTTTAAGTCTGATGTATGAGTCAAAATGTTGTGACACGAATGAACTTTCCGAGAATACAATTCAACAATAGCTAATATCATGATAAATTTGATATTTATAACCTTCCTTCATTTTCATACTCATTCTTACTTTCAAATTGTGAGTGGACATATTTTTAGGAAGCTTGGCACATATAGAAATCGGACATTCTTTTGTTAAGTCACACGTTCAACAATAACTTAATCTGGTATTATAAATGTTGACTTCTTAACAAGTTGAAATTTAACCAATTTACTAAAGAGTTAAATATGTTTCCATCTATTCAAAAAGACATTTGAGCAGGTGAAAAGGTGATATATTATAAGAAATTTAACAATAATAATGATAATAATAATGTAAGCCCTGATAAGAAACTGTAAATCGTTACAGAACCTGACATATAGGCGGAGTGGACCCAGAAAGCACTTCATGGTCGTCATCATTACGACCTCAATTAACCTTATATCGACATAGAAGCATCAATAAGTGGCTTTCTGATGGAACATTGTTTCCAGAAACAAAAGGATTTATGATGGTAATTCAAGACCAAGTAATTAATACCAACAATTCAATAAATTTGTCATAAGGATCCAAACATCGTTTCGGACAAGTGCAGAAGGTGTCAACAAACAACAGAGATACAACATATTAAGTCGGGATGTTCAGCCTCAGCTAACATTGATTACCTACGCAGGCACAATCAACATCAGAAGTCGGCTAACAAATTTGGATTAGTTAACACCTACATCCCTTATTACAAGTACCATCCGCTTTCGGTTCTAGAGAATGCTGATTTTAGATTATACTACGTCAATTATCACCGATAGATGAGTGACCAATAACCGACCTGATATTGTCGTTGAGGATAAAAAAGCTAGCTCGTTCCACTGGTGGATGCTGGTGTTCCCAATCATAATAACATTCTAGATAAATACAACGAGAAAATTTCAAAATACACCGATCTTGCAATTGAGGTAGTACAGATGTGGCATGCAGATAAAATAGAGGTGGTGCCGATCATTGTTTCATCTACGGGACTCATTCCCAAAACTCCACGAGACATTTTTACCAAACTAGCTCTTCACAAAAATACATACATCGATCTGCAAAGGCTGCCATTTTAAATACCTGTCACACTGTCCGTAAATTTCTAAATGTGTGACTCCTAATCCAATTTGCGTTTACACACGCACGGGGTAGGTGGACATTGCTAGCAAGGGCTGAGCAAGTGTATACTTGAGATGACATATTAATAATAATAATAGCAGAAACAGAATGGTTTATGATGGCAATTCAAGACCAAGTGAATAATAACAACAACTCAAGAAATTTGTCATAAGAGATCCAAACATCGTGTCGGACAAGTGCAGAAGGTGTCAACAAACAACAAAGACGAACACTTTAGGCAAGTTCTTAAATTCAGCGATTGAGAATGCGCATAAAGTACAATTCCATGAAACCGTTCGTAAATTGCCGATCACATTCAGCTAATGCGTTCGTAATTCCAGTGTAAATCAATCGAACTAGTCATCAGTTTCATCGAACTTGAAAGCTGATGTTTCCGATGGATTTAACATTTGTAGGTTAGAATTAGATAACCTTTAATACTGATTGTTTTTGCGTTATTTATGTAGTCGAGATGGTGGCAATTTTAATTATAATTGATAAAATAAATTCTGCAAGTAGTAACAGCAGCAGTAGCAGCTCCGATTCTGATACTGAAGAAAAATTAAGAATTGTAAGGGAGTGTCACAAGAAAAATGATAGATATGTACTAAGTGTGGTACAAAATTATAATCTTAACGATTTTCGAATGCATTTTAGAATGTCTAAAGAATCTGTTGAAGTGAGTTGAAGAATTTTACTACGAGTATAGCTTAATTGGTTTTGTTTTCTTGTACTTAGATGTTTATTACAGAGTTGCAGATAGAGAAATCTGTGGTATGTCCAGGAAGACCACCTGTTCCTGTTTTGGATACAATGCTATTAACTCTTTGGTGTTTGGCCAATCAGGAGATAGGTTTGGCTTCAGTAAAGGTCATACACATGGACCAGTTTTAAAGATGTGCCCACTGCTTCCACGAAAAACAAAACATTTCGTAGTATGGCCAAGAAATGGAGAGGAAATAAAAAATATACAAGCTTTCAACCAGCTAATGGGTGCAAATAGCTTTCCAAATGTATTTGGTTGTGTGGATGGTACACATATCGAAATTCCAGGACCATCAAGTAATAACTCATATTATAATTGGAAGGGTTATCACCAAATGCTCCTCCAAGGCATATGTAATCATAAACAAGAATTTATTGATATATATTTTGGATGGCCAGGTGTATATTGTATTCCCTTTGATAATAAATAAATTGAGAATTATATTTGTACTACAAAATTTGGTTGATTTTTGTAATTATTTGTGTTATTGAAGACGGAGCTGAAAATACTTTGATGTTTTACCGGGATTTGTATTTTTTCTCTTCATAATCTGTGGTACCTATCAATTTGATAAATATCGCCTCCAACTAATTTACAAACAACACAAAATGGAGACTAACCTGACTAACATACAATGTCAATAAACTGTCAAAGTAGCTGGTTCGCAAATTCAGTCCTAATCTATAATCCATCGAATTCATCAATTGACGTCGCTGACATAAAGCGCATATTTTCAGACTATGAAATACTAATGAATTCAAGAATTCGCCTATTACGTTGGAATGTTCAGCCTTAGCTTACATTGATTACCTACTCAGGCACAATCAACTTTGCACCATCACCCATCAGAAGCTGGACAACAAATTTGGATCACTTAACACCTATACCTTCAATCTGCCTGATATTGTAGTTGTGGATAAAGATGCTAACTGACTAAAGTAAAGGCTTGTTTCAAAACATCTGCAAAAGGGTTCTAGTTACTGGAAGACGCCTTAAGAAAGCAATACGCAATACTTGCCATAACTGGTCTCCACAAATGGAACTGAGCTCGGTTGACCTACATGTGGAATAGCCTCTCTTTTGGATTACTAAACAGCCACTATGATACATTTCTATTGGAATTTGAAAACAAATTGTTCAACGCTGACTTACAACGTCTAGCCAATAGTAATTACTGTGTAATCTACAAACATTTAACAGTGACTTCAACTAGCAAACTGCCGATCAAATTAGTTCGAATATTTCGTCAGATTCGCTTATGTTCGAAGTCCTGTGTTAGGTTAACCTACAAGGGTAGTATTTATACAATCAATCAAGAAGAAATCTGTACTAAGTGCAACTCCTGTCAAAATGAGACCCTTGAACATATTGTGCTCCAATGTCGGATATATGATTGTAAAAAGTGGCCTTGTTTTTTTATTACTCCTTAATAAGAACCAGTTGAAAATTTTCAATCCTCACCTTATTTTACAGAACCACAATAGATCTGGAAAGTTCGCGGTGGAATGTACCGATTAGCCACCTCATCATTAGATTTGGTACTTCCACCAATAAGTTTACTTCTCCGTGCTTATCAGTGCCTAAACTTACCCAATCTAATCTAACCTATTCTGTATATAAAAAAAGTTCAATCGAACACCTCGATTATCAATTTAATGGAAAAAGTTAAATAGATACATTTATCTGCGCTACCCAGTTAAACAGAATGTGTTAATGAAGAAATATATTAATTTATTTAAACATTCCGTTTCCGTATTCTAGCAAATTACACAAGATATATTGTATCCGTTTTAGACAGTATGCTTGGCATCTGGTTTAAAACTCCCAGACGAATATTATATCTCTAGACAAATCAAATCCAGCGAAGGTTTATTTCTGCATTTTTAGAAATATCTTAGTCACTAACACTTTTAAACACTTGTGTCTGATCATGTAGGAGGGTGTAGGATTTGAAAAGTTTAAACCACTTCCGCAAGAAAGAGAAGACGTATTAGTCACATGTGCATCCATTCACAGGTCCATAAGTGACATCTGGCACGCTTATGAAAATCTCTGATTGAGCACTGACACCTGTTAGCGTCATTTTACTTAATATACAGCAAAATTGGAAAAAAAGATCATTCTAGCTCGCTTCTTTTTTCTTTTTGTGAATCTGTTCATCTTGTTCGCCTTTTAGATTATTTTTCAGTTCATAAAACTGTAACTAACCTTAAATTCTGAAAAGAAAACAAGAATAATTCAAAGATATTGGAGCTGTTTCATTTTTAGAATTGTCCAATTATTAACCTTCTAAGAATACAATTTTTAAGAATATAAATTATGGTTTTTAAAACTGGAGTACGTCTGCATTCCAACAAACTGAAATTGGCTAGTAGCACTCCAAGGCTGGCAACATGATAATCATAAAGTATTGACTTAAATTCCACATTTTTATTAGGTGTTTACATACAGAAAAAACTTAATCAATACAAATAAGGTGAACTCATACGTATCAACATTTTTAGCCGACATCCCGCAGCTTGTATCTTTTAATTGAACACATAAAATAGAAATAAACTTTATTGGTTTTTCAATAAAACTCAACTGTAGAATACATACAATGTTTTCCCACAAAACGGATTAATTGAGTTGTAAATTGATATTAAGGTTGTAAACACATATACCTATAAAAATTCGGAGGAGAGTGGATCAATCAAGAGATGTGTTGTGTTGTCGAATTCTACAGCACTTAACGCTGTAGAACACTATCTATTCACCGTAATTGCACCATCATAATACTATGAGAACGGAGAAGTTTGTGTTAATAACAGACTATAAGCATATAAACATCACACGATTGAAGGCTTTTGTTATAAATGACACAGTTCAGTGAAAACAAATTTAACAATTGCTCCACTTAACTGCCATGTATCGTATGCTGATTAAGCATAATTTTTTTGCATGAAAACACCATTCAAATCTTGATAAATAATGAAATTTGAATGGTTGAAAACTGAGCTCCGTTGTGATCGTACCAGCACAAGAAAAGTCTTACGTTCACGTAGTCCAAAAATGATTGTCATACCAGAAATTG
>CAJUYH010011587.1:0-10887 GCA_910591685.1 Galerucella tenella | reverse complement strand
GTTGTAAAGACGACTTACACGATTTAATTTTGATGCAGTTAGCACATTCTGAGTACACAGAAAGAAATATCGAACCTTATATGAATCACCAGCTTGTATTGACCGGAATAGATCGATTTTAATCACAAATTTGATCTATTTGATCAAACTAAGCATTACTATAATTATTTTGGTAGCATCGTTACTATTAATAAGGTGATTGTATTAATCACATTAGCGCATAGTTATTGATGTTTACGGAAATCAATATAATGTTTTTATGATGAATGTAAGGATTTCAATTATTGTTATAATGTCTGTGCTAATTAACCTCTAAAGAGTTAACTGTATAAACCCTCACTTCGTGGAATCTACTCATCATATGGTTTTAAATGGAACTAACTGTTTTTAAATGACTTCACAATATATTTGTGAAAATGTGTAAATTGCAAGTAAATTGACAATTGTTTCGATATAAATATCATTCTGATGATGATATTTATATCGAAACAATTGTCAATTTACTTGCAATTTACCATTTTCACAAATATATTGTGGAGTCATTTAAAAACAGTTAGTTCCATTTAAAACCATATAACCTCTAAAGAACAACTTGATCACAGCTATGCATTGAGTTGATGTATAAGTGATTAAATGAAACGGTTGAACTCAAATCCATTTCCAAAGTAAATAAACCAATCACTTTTTTGATTGAATTAATGCTACTGTTTTGATCATTTTAATACTTTAAATAATTACGATAATTACTAAGAATTATTGACTTTCCGTAAAACCCACCCTAGATACCTGTTGCAATAGCAAGACACTAATTGCAACTGAGCTGAGACATGGCTGAGACTGATTTCTTTTCGAGTGAGTGAAGTGAAAACATGTGGTTTCGCGTTGGTTACAATTTTGATTTTTGATTTTGCATTAAAATTGTTACTGTGTCCGTAGTGTAAGTGGTAGGTAAGTGATCTAAAAATTATGTGGAGCATCATTCAAAACAAAGGGACACTTGTGGATTGAAGATCTGAATTTCCTGCAATATTATCCTTTCTTGGAGATGTGCAGCACGTCAAAGATAAAAACATCAAAACAATGTTGGATAGACTGACGACTGTAACTGATAATGAAATTAAGAATTTATAGTTTTACGCATAACCTGAAACGTAGTTTACAAATGAAACTCTATTATTTTAGATAATTTAGATGGGTGTGATGTCGCCTTGTTGTGGAGTCTACATGATTATATGGTACCTACGAATAAAATGGGAATGGAATGGACATATTTTCGAAATACACTTTTTCAAGTTTGAGAATGACCAATCATGCGAAAAAGTAAATATACTCTGAGAATATTTGAAGAACAATAAAAATATATCAGTTAATAATACTTTTTTATTAAAACCCATTTTCCTATTACCTTGCTTTGCATATAAACAAAAATAATAGGTATAAGACTCTTGATAATTTCACTGTAGTAATACTCTTGGTAGTATAAGTTTCGATGTACATTGTATCATTTTCAAGGGATTTCACACAGTAAGAACAGAAAATAGTTATTTATGTAACTAGTGTGTAAAGTAGCCTTTTTTTTGACGAATGTGAATATCACATGAGTCGAAAAAAAGGTCTTTACACACGAATTGCATACAATATTTTTTCTACTAGCGAATATTTAATTAAAATACAAAAGTTTAATAGTAATTTTCTTTACGCACTAGTGCGTAAAGAAACATACTTTACGCACTAGTGCGTAAAGTAAGTAAATTTTTCTTTAGAAGTCTTTTTATAATAATCTAAAATAACATCATAGTTTTCTAAAAATATTCAATTCCTAAATATAAAATACAATTGCTTACTCTAGGTATAGTCGGAAGATCTCAATTTAAATTTTAAATGTCAGATTCAATTCACAAAGAAATGTCAGTCACTCACCGCCAACTTATAACTATTTACCGTATTATTTCCAGTACTCAATAATTATTTAACAATTATTATTAGGTTACTTTACCGAATTCTATAGGTTTCTATCTCCACTTTATGAAAAAAACTTAGATTTAATATCCGTTTATTATACCTATATTTTTATAAGTTTAGATATCTATAACTACATACATATTGGAATTTTTTATTTACGCACTAGTGCGTAAAGTAAAACTCTTTACGCACTAGTGCGTAAAATAAAGTTTTACGCACTCGAAAATGTGTCTAAAGTACGTACTTTACACACGGTAGTAGAAAAAATATATTTCCAAACGACATCATAAGTGATATGATTTTTATATAAGTAGGTACCTACTGTATGCGCATATTTCAAGAGTTTCTTAACTATACCAATTCTAAATCTTTATCCAGCTATAGTAGGATTAGCACAAATTTCTTATCTGCAAAAAGATTAAGGTCTTCATTAATGCCTGAAGTCATGATTCAAACAGCTAATTTTGGGAACAAGGTAAGTCTTGCATGAGCCACAATTTATAGGCTCTACAGTACAAGTAATACAAAAATATGGATTGAATTGATGATTTTGATGTATAATGTCAGCAGATAATAAGTTTGATCAATTTAATAAGCTATTGGTTCAATCATGCACACATTATTATTGTTGAAAACATTGCAGGCGAGCACTCATCTCTAAAAAATATAGGCAGCCACTAAGGATACGTACACGTTTCGAACTTATTGTATATTTTAATCAGTAAGTACAAAATATATAACGTTTAAATCAATTACAATAACGATTAGGTTAATTTCTAGTGGTTATCAATTTTGCTCTCCAAATTAATAAACAATATGATTGGATTAATGTTGATGATGAGTCTTTACTGGACAGAGGAGATCAGGATTGTTCTTGAAGTTGTTAAACAAAATGATTGGATTAATGTTGATGATGATTATTTACTGGACAGAGGGGATCAAGTTTGTTCTTTAAGTTAATACAAAACGATTGGATTGATGTCTACAATGATTGTTTACTGATCTGTGGACATCAATTACGATCTTCATACATACAACGAATCAATAACTCGTGTGATTGTATTGATACTTGGTGATTAGTCATTTACATGCAAGTGATTGTCCTAATCACATTGCGTATCGGCTGAGTTTTATGGATCAGAATGATTGATTCAATCCATTTTGTGATTGTATAGTGGCTACTTTTTCTTTCTGTGTATATTAAAGAGGTAACTGTTCCCTTCACAGTTAAAATGTTTAGTGTTGAGCAATTGAACGTCTTAAAAGCTCAAGCAAGTGAAGGAGAATTACCTCTTGTTTATTTTGACGCCACCGGAGGAGTAGTTCGCAATCCCGTACCATCCACTAAAAAAAGAATTTACTTATACTCGGGAGTTATACAGGTCATTACACCAAAAAGAGTTTTCCCAATATTTTCTATGGTATCTGCACAGCATGATTCAAATACAATTTCCAAATTGTTCCATGATTTCCGGTATTTTTGTGAAGAATTCTCCTACTGGCCATCATTTTCCGGGATAGTCACTGATTTTTCATTTGCCAATTTACATGCAGCTATCAAAGCGTTCAACAGATGCACCCTTTTAGAATATTTACACAAATCTTATAGTGTAGTGGAAAGTCATTCTACCCTAAAATCTAATAACTTAGTTGGTATTTTTTTATGCTGCGCGCATTTTATGAAAATGAGTGCTAAGGATATAGATCTTTTTTCTGTGAATGTTAGTCAGAGAATATATTTTAAAAACTTTGATGACTTTGTAGTTAATATGTACGTCTTGTTGAAATCTAGATTTGAAAATATAGATGTTCAAAATGCTAAAGAATTTTTCAGTACTCTTACATCTAATAATTTCTCTGTGGATATCCAAATTACGGAAAATAATAATAATGATAAATTCAACGAAGATCCTGGTAAAATTCTTCACAAATCAAGCCCATTTTATATTAGATTTACGAAATTATGCGAGAAAGTTTTAATCAACAATTCTGGTGACGTAATGAACCCTTTATATAATGAAAACTTTTTTGATTTATTTTTGAAAAAGAGTCTCCCATTTTGCACGTTTTGGAATGCTCTTTTATTAGATGGTCGTGAAAGAGTGAGCAATGCACTCGTTGAAAATTATTTTGGACAAATGAAGAATAATTCATTAAATGGCAAGCGGAATCTCAAATGTTCGCAATTTTTAAGAAAAATTCGAGAAGACGTTCTGGCATTGCACGCTGAAAGCAAATTAGATATAAAAAAATGCAAATTAACCAAAATTGGAAACAAAAATAAAAAAGATCCAAATGCCACCACTGATGAGAAATTATCCCAAGAAAGTTGGTCTAAAAAAAAGAGAATTACTGACTCCCATTTTACGGGTAAATATTTAAAAATTGTGAGTGCTAATCAAGTGGACTTTCAGAAATGTGTTTTTGCTGAAGATGATCCAGATTTGCCTATATGCTTTTATTGCGGACATGGAACATTAGAAGAGGTAACATCATGGGTCCAATGTGATAACTGTAGGTGCTGGATCCATCAACAGTGCGAAAAAGAAGCAAATTTTTCGGAAAAATTATTCATATGCCAAATCTGTCACATCCAACCTGAAAAACTTGTTACAAATGACGGTTCCTGATGTTTGTATCTTTTATGTGAGTCTTTTTTAAATAATCTGTCCCTGTCACAAAAAGAAAAAACGGCGTTAGAAATGAATAGCATTGCACAAAGTAACAGTGACGTTTGGAGGAAGGAAAGAAAAATTAGGGTTACTTCTTCATATTTTGGGAGGATTTGCAAAGTCCGAGATTCGTCGTCCTATAATAAAATTATTAAGGAGATAACACAAGAACGAACCATAAATACTCCAGCTACTAACCATGGACTTCTGTACGAAGATGCCGCTATCAAAGCATACGAAAATCTAACCAAACAGACTTGTAAGAAATCTGGTTTATTGATCCATCGTGAGTATGCTTTTCTAGCTGCATCGCCTGATGGTCTTGTGGGTAGCGAAGGAATGATTGAAATAAAATGTCCTTATAATGCTCGGAAATCTAGACCGGAAGACTTTCAATTCGATTTTTTAACCAAAGACGGCAGATCTATTAAGACCATTCACAATTATAATTACCAAATTCAGGGTTTACTCGAGATTTCCAATAGACTGTGGTGCGATCTGGTAATATATACTTTTAAAGGAATTAAAGTCTTACGAATTGAAAGGTCACCAAAATTTTGGGACGGGATATTCAGAAAGATAAAACATTTTTATTACTTTCACATGCTTCCAAAAATTGTTATGCCCGATAAACTGCTTTCTTCATCTGAAAGTAAATGGGTAACACTTAGCGATATAACGTTATTACCAAATGGACTTGTCCAAGATGTAAATTATTATAAAGAACTGCCAAGTAGAAGGGGTTATGTCGTAACTAGCGATGTTACTATCGACTTTACTATACGTGAAATTTTGTCAGATGATTTTCATACACTTAATAACAAACAGTGGTTAAGTGGTTTCGTCACTGATCACTGTTTAAATATTATAAATAAGAAATATGGCTCCATTTATCAATTACTTTCAGTAGAAAAGTCATCTGTTATTTTTCCCAAGAAAATTTAACACAAGATTTCATTGATTATTTTTTCCACTTGTCAAAATCTGACATTATGGTGGTTTTAACCAATAGCAATACATTATTCCAGCCAATCATTCGGTATTATACTGATAATTCTGCTTCCTCATCGATAAAACCTTGTTTACATCGAAACGTCAAAATTTTACTTTGAATTTGTCATTATTGACAACTAAAAGTGCTTCGAAGTTTATTGAAAAATGAACACAAACCGATTGAGTGCCATCACCCAAGAGAATATTAAACATTCAGGTAATACAAAATTTTAATTTATGAAAAAAATAATCTTCCCAAATACAACTCGCTCTTCAAATTTTATCACATAATTTTTTATTTTCATCACTCAAACTTGTTTATTTGAGGCAAAAACATTCAAACAAACCGAATTTAGATAAAATCCCTCGTCCTAACGGACTCGTGATTTTATCAATCGGTTTGTTTTCATATTCTTGCCGAATAAACAAGTTTTCGTGAAAAAGAAAAAATTATCGATAAAATTTGAAGCACTCGTGGTATTACCTTTGATAATATAACCTTTCAAAAAGATTTTGTGATAATGCCAGTTAACAAAAACAGTCATTTTGTGTTGATTATAATTTCATTTGTTGAGAAAAAAATTGTTTTTCTTGATCCCATGGGTAATGAAGTTGTTTTAAAAACAATTTTCTCAAAAAACTTAAGAAACTTTTTAAAATTAAAAAATGTAAAAGACGATTTCATCTTAACCACTCCAGATCACTTAATACAAAGTGACGGATATAATTGTGGTGTCTTTGTGATATATTTTTGGAAAAAAATTATTAAAAACCAAAAATTAGGTAACTGATCCAATTGACCTCGAAGATTTTAGAATTCAATTAAAATGGATGCTGCTTAATAACAGTTCAAATATGAACGGAATGTGTATTTTTTGTGGTCAACAAATAAAGTCTTCGGACATAACAATCTTTGAATGCAGAATCTGTAAACGGAAAACACATCTTAAACGTTTATTAACCGTCGATGAAATTAATCGAGGAATTCATATTGAAGAGAAAATATTGAACAATATGTGTGATTTGTGTAGGCTGAATTGGAATTATTAGTAATATATAGGTACATAAATATCGTCCTTCCTCCAAATACAACGTATTTCGAATGTTCTTCACCGTCAAAATGACATATTTCTAAAATAAATAACAAAAACTACCCCTTGGAGATTAACTAAGTCATTTTGCTTCCAGTTGAGAATTCGATTCATTTCCAGGATACTTACATATAAATTTTAAGTTGCTCCGTCATTTTCTTCACCGTCAAAATGACATATTTCTAAAATAAATAACAAAAACTACCCCTTGGGAATTAGCTAAGTCATTTTCCTCCTAGTTGGGCATTCGATTCATCTCCAGGAATGTTATTCATGAATTTAAAGTTGCTCCGTCATTTTCTTCACAATCAAAATGA
Source organism: Galerucella tenella (assembly GCA_910591685.1). Lineage (NCBI taxonomy): Eukaryota > Metazoa > Arthropoda > Insecta > Coleoptera > Chrysomelidae > Galerucella > Galerucella tenella. Next base: position 3,852 of record CAJUYH010011587.1, on the reverse strand, counting down.
CATATTTCTAAGATAAATAAAAAAAACTACCCCTTGGGAATTAGCTAAGTCATTTTCCTCCTAGTTGGGCATTCGATTTATCTTCAGGATACTTATATATGAATTTAAAGTTGCTCCGTCATTTTCTTCACCGTCAAAATGACATATTTCTAAAATAAATAACAAAAACTACCCCTTGGAGATTAGCTAAGTCATTTTCCTTCCAGTTGGTCATTCGATTTATCTTCAGGATACTTATATATGAATTTAAAGTTGCTATATCATTTTCTTCACAGTCAAAATGACATATTTCTAAAAACTACCCCTTGGAGATTGGCTAAGTCATTTTCCTCCTAGTTGGGCATTCGATTCATCTCCAGGAATGTTATTCATGAATTTAAAGTTGCTCCGTCATTTTCTTCACAGTCAAAATGACATATTTCTAAAATAAATAACAAAAACTACCCCTTGGAGATTAGCTAAGTCATTTTCCACCTAGTTGGGCATTCGATTCATCTCCAGGAATGTTATTCATGAATTTAAAGTTGTTCCGTCATTTTTTTCACCGTCAAAATGACATATTTCTAAAATAAATAACAAAAACTACCCCTTGGAGATTAGCTAAGTCATTTTCCTTCAAGTTGAGAATTCAATTCATTCCCAGGATACTTATATATGAATTTTAAGTTGCTCCGTCATTTTCTTCACCGTCAAAATGACATATTTATAAAATAAATAACAAAAACTACCCCTTGGAGATCAGCTAAGTCATTTTGCTACCAGTCGGGCATTCGATTCATCTTCAGGATACTTATTTAGAAATTACAAGTTGCTCCGTCATTTTCTTCACCGTTAAAATGACATATTTCTAAAATAAATAACAAAAACTACCCCTTGGAGATTAGCTAAGTCATTTTGCTACCAGTCGGGCATTCGATTCACTTCAGGTTACTTATTTATAAATTACAAGCTGCTCCGTCATTTCCTTCATCGTCAAAATGACATATTCCGAAATTAAATAACAAAAACTACCCCTTGGACTTCGGCTTAGTCATTTTTATATTAGTGGAGTAAATGAATTATCATCACTTTCGAAAGGAATTTCGATTCAACTATCAATTTCAAATTGTGTCATAATTCTTTTTTCTGTGAAAATCACCTGCATCCAATATAAATGACTGAATCTACCCCTTTAACACATCTAATGATTTTTATTCGGACTAAATATTCTGTGAATTCTTAAGATACTTGGGTTGTTGTTCTTAGCTATTTAATTATTCTCTGCGGAGTGAAAATGATATTAACGACGCCACTGATCGTTCGGTATTGTTCGGCAAATGAAATACCAGCTTTGGGTTACCAGCTTCACACCGGTTCGCATGCGCATTTTCAAAATTGTCGTTCGCGGTTTAATCAGTTCTGAATTTTTAGTAATAGTTCTGTGTTCGCGGGTCACAGTGATTCAGTAAATTATTGATTCGTAATCAGTCCTAGCAGTTCTCTGATTTTGGTAAGGACTGAAAGTTCAGTTCGGCCGCTCATGCGCAAATGATCGATATGTTAGTTGTTTCATTCATATGGTTTTATTTTAGTACATTTTATCTTATTTTAGTTGTTTCACTTGTTTATTGCATAGACCACGTTTATTGTTTGCTTTGTTGTGTTTGTTGTTAAAATAACAATAAATTACACATATTTTCAATTATTTACCTCTTTCTGCTTCGCACATTTTGAATGAATATTTTCTTTAAAAATTAAAATCTGTATACAACACAAAGAAAAGGGACAAAGGGAATCACAGTGAAGGGAATGGCGAAAAAAGTTACAGTTAGCTGTCAGAAGTGTGGTGTTTTGTTTTCTTCAAGTCCTGAAAGGTAATCACACAGGGTGATCTGTGGTTCTCTAAGACCTAAGATCGTTCGCGGTATACTTGGAACTATTTGCTGGTTCGGAACTAAGCATGCGCTCTAGACAATGTACAGTTAATTCCAGACTGATTCGGAATCGGTTCGGATTGTGACCCGCGAACATAGCTATTGTATAAACATTCTTAATTATATTGGAAGTTTCAGGACCAAGTACTTCAAATACAGTGGATCCCTTTAGTTCAAAACCAGCCATGGGATCAATTGAAAAATGTGGTTGCTGTGTTAGGCATGGTAAGCAGTATTACAATGTTTAAATTTAGAACTACATAATTTCACTGAAGGTCATTAAGTTCTGTCATTATATTACATAGCCTTCATGTGAGGTGCTTTCAAATCAATTTGTATTTGAAAAATACTTACAATGTGGGAAAAATAACTGTCAACCTACAGGCCCTGTTAAGTTAATTAATAATAGATGTTTTCAAAAAAGTCAACTTGACTATCCCTCATTTTTTATACATCACTCAACATTCTCTCAATAGCACTAAATAATATTTTTACCTAAACGATGGTCGTATGTCAAACAAATCAGATTTTGTGGACAATGTTAATATTCATTCACCAGTTCACTATTTCATTTTTTCAAATTAATTTCTTTTTAGCTGGTTACATCAGCGATTTGGTAAGAGAACAACGGCGAATTAGAGATGTTTTATCTGATTTGCCAGAAAACATTTTAAATATATTAAGAGAAAACCGTTTGAGGACATCACCTATAAAACAAAAAATCTTCGAAAATTATAAATTGCCGTTTCAGTATGAAAATGAATTGGACTCATTTAATGAAGAATTAACAAAGGATGAATTCTTTCAACAGGGGGTGAGTAAATATTGATTTTCAGAATATAGAGTGCTATACACAGGTTTTTTAAGTTATGAATTTGAATAAATTTAGCTGTAGAATCATGGACTCAACATATTAATATTTAACTCAAGCTACTTAGATAAAATGTGACTCCTCACTGAGATACAGGGTGTTTTATTTGATCATGATTTTACTTTGAAACAATTTGTTCTATACGTATCATATTTCTTAGGAATTGTAAATACTACAAATTATACGTTTTTTAAGGTTTCTGAGCTGATTAAGATAGGAGGCAAAGATTGCATGGAATTTATGAAACGATGTATGTCATTTTTCTTCACCAACGAGTTAGCCTGTAAATATAGTTGGCTGGGGCGCAGGCAAAAGAAGGCTTTTATCAATTTTAAAATTTTAATTTACTGGTGGGTAAATAGTATAATAAGTATCTACATCAAAATTTACGATCGTAACCTGTTTCCAATATCATTTTTTCTCATAATGCCTCAAATTTAGTGAGACAACCTGTAATGTATACCTACATAACTTTAAAATCTAGCTATGCAGAATTGAGGTTCACATTCCAGGAATAATATATTAGCGATGAAATAAGGAATTAAATACCAAAAAATCACTATACTGAATGTCTGGTGAATTTTAAGTAACCAAAAATTTTTAATTTGAATTTTATTTTTCATTTTCAAGATGCTGCTGACCGGGGGAGTTTTTCAAAGAATGCCAAGGAAACGGAAGAATGTATAAAGCAGTGGCTTCGTAGGGCTGATGATAGAAAAAAAAAGAGAAATGCATGAAATACAGCAGAATAAAAGCAGAATAAATATTTGAAATAAACTTTCAACTGTTTTATTTAATTCCAATTTTCACTTTTTTACATCCCAGTGACGGCCATTGCATGGACGTAACCTTTGTTCTCATTATGTACGAGATTCGTTCCGCCTAGGTCCAGTAAGTTCGGAATTCGTCCGTTGTTGGACGTACATAGTACGTTCTAACCGTTGGAAAATGTACGTCCTGAGTACGTCCTTTGGACGTAAATGGGATTTGAGATTACGTACCTGGGATGTAGTTGCGTCCCGACAGTTATGTACCAAGGACGTACATAGTACGTACTCATGCTGTTTG
>CAJUYH010011586.1:0-10888 GCA_910591685.1 Galerucella tenella | reverse complement strand
GAATCTTCTTATGTTTGAATAAGAAACGAAACAGGAAAAAGTCTTACATTTTGTTCAATGCGTAGGTACATCTGAAAAATATACTGCAGATCAGAGGAGAAATCGACTTATGACTAAGTCTTTGCCATCAAGGCATATTTAATATATTTGGAACACGACTGTTGACTACGTTGTCGGAACACACCCTTAGTAACTAATCTGGTAACTTTCAGTGGTGTGAGTAAGGCTTTTCAAATTACTCCTCCTGGTTTTTAAATGAACAATAGTTACCTGTGACATGATACTCCGATGGAAAGTTTTTAAAAATTCAGAATTTGTTATTTCGACAGTAAGCGCTTTGTTGTATGATTTATTATTGATAAATTAAAGGTCTCTTAAATCAGAATTTTATTAAGGGTACTCAATCATTAACTTTGCAATAAGATTAGTAAAAAAATTTAACGCTAACTGGAAGAAAATTTCGTAAATTTTTACGTAACAAACTACCCGAACTTTTAGATGACGTTCCACTAGCTACAGGACAAAAAATGTGGCTGCAGTTGGATGGTGCGTCTGTTGATTACAGTGTAATTGTCCGGCGTTACCTGAACAATATTTTCCCAGAAAAATGGATTGGGCGAGGGGAGGATATGATAAGGAGAGCGTTTAAAACAGTAACACCAGAAATGTTAAAGAAAGTGAACAATAACTTTTTTTAAAAAAGGGTTCAAATTTGTATCCAACAAGATGGGCGTCACTTTGAACATCTTCTTTTAATTTTTAGTACCTAGTTATTTTTTTATAATTTTAAAGCTCATTGTATCTGTATGCCCAATAATAGTGTACTTACCCTAAATAAAATTCTGATTTAAGAGACCATTAATTTATCAATAATAAATCATACAACAAAGCACTTACTGTCAAAATAACAAATTTAAAATTTTTGAGAACTTTCCATCGGAGTATCATGTCGTAGGTAACTAGATATCAGCAATTAATTGAATATTGAAAAACAAATTTAAAATTTCTCGAGAACTATCAGAGCTAGATATAGGCAACCCTAATACCAACTTAAAGGTAATAAATTCCCACGTTTAACAAACCCAACAGATACAGGGTGTTCCATTTAAATTAAGCCAGAAATTTATGTATTAAATGGTTAGTGTTGTAATGTCATATTAAAAACACCCTGTATATGATAGCATAACAGTAAATATTGGAAACAGTATTTTGAAAGCTTCTAGTAAGAAGGTGTAAAGCAAATGTGGTTATTCGTGTTTATGTTGAAGTTATTGTATTTTTTCGGAGTCTACTGAACTAGATAGGTATAGGGAAATGTTAATGAGCTTACATTATTTTCAATAGTGCAATTCAAAAATGTGATAAAATACAGGGTGTTCCATTTAAAGGAACCTAACTTTGATACGGCACGCTTTTTTGGAGCATCCTGTATATTCCAAAATATTTTTAAATTATAGTCCTAGGTAATCTACTTAATTCCACGTCTTATTTTTTCTAATTTCTATTGAGAAGCACTATTGCCATTTCTAGAGTAGGTAGCCGAAATTAATTCTCTAGTCATCCTTTGGTTTACAATATTTTTTATAATATCAACAACTAACACTATTACACTGCTATTACTAAGTCATCCTTTGATAATTATTTCGGCTCTTATTTTTTTTTATTGTTTTAAATGCAAGGTATGTAATTTCGATTAGGTGGGTAATTACCATAGGTAATTGGGTTTTTGATAATATATATGTATATCGGCAAGACAAAGTTACAAAACATTAATGCTTCCAAAATTTTCAAAATGTGAATTTTATTCAACATTAAAATTATTATTACCTATGGCAAGCTAAAAACTAGATAACCCTCCTCATCTCTTTTTATCGTCATAATCGGAGGATTATATAAATTGTGAGGATTTCTAGGGACAATTTTTCACACCTATACCTTGTTTTTAAACTAGGAGAAGCATTTTAAGAAACCTCACCCACACCACTAAAAGCTACTAGATTAGTTACTAAAGGCTGTGTTCCGAAAACGTAGTCAACAGTCGTGTTCCAAACATATTATGGTTCCGAAAGGGTAGTCTTCAGACTTTTCGAACTAGTTGACAATTCAAGTCAAAAATGTTGATGCTGAGTGTGGCCACTTGTATGTTGTGTGGTCTCCACAACAGGTCCTTCAGATTTGGATAAAATTATTTGTGAACACATTTGGCTTTTTAAATAGTTGTCGTTATCACAAATTCAGTAGAATGCCATAGGTAATGTGAAAAATAAGTGGATGCAATATTCAATAGAAAATGTTGCTCATATAAAAATAATCCTACAAACAATTTTTTCACCCCCCAGTCTGCAAAAAAACTATAAATTTCCATGAGTACAGTGCCCTTAGGGCGGGGGTAGATATTTGTAAATATGTATGAGATGGAGGATTCACTTGCTCTGAGTCTATTATCTAAATGTTGAAGTAGTGATGCAGCAATTAGTAAAAGAGATATACCCGAGAGGTCTCTTTGATGGTACAAAATTTTGATTTCTTGGGTTTCAGGTGCTGTTTATAACCAGAGAATAAAATACATTATTTTCATTATTCAACACCTATTTACAAGAAACATATAATTCTTTTATTCCATTGAGTTCTAATTACGAAGCTAAAGTGAAGTCTGATGTAACTGCCCACACAGATCCAAATAATTTTCATATAGGTAGAAGGGTTCGCTAAAACTATTCAGTAAGTAGAAAAATGACAACACCTATTTAGAAGAAACATATGATTCTTTTATTTCATTTACAGTTCTGATTATGTAACTTAAATGAAGTTTGATGTAACTGCCCACAAAGATCCAAATAATTTTCATATAGAAGTGTTCGCTGAAACTGTTCAGTAAATAGAAAAATGACATCTATAGAATTGTGAAAAATTGATATTTTTGTAAACTATTCATTTTCTTTTTGTTCTAAGAAGAAATGGAAGATGAACTTTAGTTGCCATGTATTAATAAATATGAAGATAATTAAATTAAATTTGTAATAATAATTTCATTTATATTTTTATAGAATATTTTTGATAAACCCATTTTTGCTGTGATTTTTAATAAGGGTCAATGAAAAAGCAGACATATCTGTTTATTGCTATAAAAAAACATTTTTATAATTTACCTAATTAGCATTTCTTTGCTATTACAATTCATTTGAATTCTTAAGAGGGGTCAGTGGAAAATCATGCAGACATTCTGTATTATAATAAATATAAAACTAACTACTCACTTACTTACTTTGTAGTTCAAATTTGTAATACTACAAGCAGATGGCCTAAATGATTTGTTTTCATATTGAATAAAAGAAAACAAAAAACATTTTCCCATCATTTACTTGAACAATTAAGAAGAGCCAATGGAAAAACAGACATGTCCGTTTATTACAAACTGAAGGAAAACTGAAAAAAGTATTTTATAATAACATTTGGATACATAACCTGGAAAAATTGAAGATCAAATATAACATTTTTATTCCTGTGTTTCGAAAATAATAGATTACAACAGAATTCAATAGAATACGAAATGTCTATTTTGGTCAATTAGTAGAATGCAATTATTTTTATAACTATTGCCAATGTAGTTTCCCTCAATAACTCAGGAGGCTGATGTATAACTATATTTAGCACATGTGGAATAAAAATCAACAGCATTTATAACGAAGCACAAATTTACTTTTCTAGCATGAAATTTTTTTTTAAATAACTGCCTACAAATACTAACAAGCTATAAACAATAAATAAATAATTTGAAGTATTTTTATGTACACAACACACATGATAAGACAACGACATTTGACTGTCATGTGTCATTGAAGTTCCATACAGCGCCATCCATCAAGACGGTGGAACAGCTGAACAGAAGTGTTCGTTTGCAGAATTTTCCGTGCAACAAATCTCAAAAAATACAATGAAATGAGATTTCATATGTTCAGAATCGAATTCTCCAGACTTTCTTTTGGGTATGAGGTATTGGCGTTCAAATTCAACTCTTAATTTTACTGCATTCTTTAGATTTGTTGCATAAAAAATGACCTAAATTCTGTTGCAAATCAAGGGTGCCAACTGTTTTGAGCTGTCTAAATTGTGAGGCCCCTCTTAAAAACACAAAACCAATGCAATAAGTTCATTAGAATTGAAATAAGTATAATCAGTGCCGGATTAACCACGTAGCAAGAGTAGCAATTGCTACGGGCCCCGTATATTCAAACCCACTTTTCTCTGCCTGAGTGTAATTTTTTAAGGGAAACGTCTGGAAGGTCAAACACTCTGTACCCGCCTATTTCCTTAGCGTTAATAAAACATCAAATTTTATACCTATAGATAGCAAATAATTATTGAGTATTGAATTGTTTTTTTACTACTTTATACTTAAGAGCCCATAGCAGTTCAAGGGTTCTTTGAAAGAATTTGCTACGGGCCTCGCGCATGCTTAATCCGGCACTGAGTATAATCATTCATAGTTTAATTTAAAAACCAGCAATACTACAAAAAACAACGACGGAGAAGGCAACAAATAAATGAACTCAAATAAATGAACTCAAACAAGATTAATATAACCATTAAGAACTACGTGTTGTGCAAATAAGGCCAGCAAATAACACCAGATTTATCAGGGCTACTGTCACATAATATACACATAGATTCAAAAGTTTTGCATCACCCTAAATCTCAAAAAAAAATGTGTTCATTATAAATGGATCAGAGATTAATAAAATAATTAGTTTCAATGAAAAAAAACGTGTATATCTGTCAAAAAATTTTATTATCCAATAATAAACTTGCTTTAAACATAAAAAGTATTCTTAGAAATAAAATAAGTTAAATACAAATTGATTCTTTTTAAAGAAAAGGTTAAGTGAGAACCTGCATGAGAACTTTTAATAAAGAGTATTTCCACCTCTAGAATTTATGCAAGCTTGAAGTCGCCTGCCCATGCTGTTTACCAAATTATTGATATTCTGTGGAGGAATATTTCGCCATTCTTCTTGGGCCGCATGAACAAGCTCTTGTACACTCCTGGGTGAATTTCTGCGTGCTGCCACTGCCCTGGCAAGCATGTCCCAAGCATGTTCTATGGGATTCATGTCAGGAGATAGGGTAGGCCAGTTCAAACGATTGATCCCTTCAGTTTCAAGATACTCATTTACAGCTCTGGTCCGATGAGGTCGGGCGTTATCGTCCATAAAAATGAAGGAATTGCCAACAGCTGCGCGCCATGGTCTCACGTGAGGATGTAGAATCTCTCTGAGATACCTATCACCAGTCATCGTTCCCTCCACATGAATTAATTCTGTGCGATCATTTAACACGATACCAGCCCAAAACATAGCACTTCCTCCTCTGAAGGGCGGCACGGGGCGAGCATGGGCAAGCTGAGCAACTCTCGTTGGATCCCGCCACACACGTATTCGATGGCTATCTTGTACCAAACGAATCCTTGTCTCGTCGGAAAAAAACTCCGAATTCCAAAATTCTTCAGACAAGGCCGCGTGTTCTTGAGCTCACTGTAGTCGGCTAACTCTGTGCTCAGGTTGTAGTCTGGGCACTCTTATTGGTCGGCGACACCTCAAATCTGTCGCAAGTATTCGTCTTCGTAATGTCGAGATCGATACTTGAACTACCAACGCATGTCTCATATCTCTTTGGAGTGCTGGTATTGCCATGGTCGGGTTTCTTCGGATAGTTAAGTGGATATAGCGGTTCTGCCGCTGATTAGTAACACGCCTTCTACCGCTTCTAGGTCTATCACGAAGAGAATTAGTCTGGAGATACCGGTTCCATACACGAGACACATACTTTGCCAAACGCCAACTCTGTTTGCCACGAACCTTTGAGAATGACCTTCTTCAACTAAAGCCACTATTCTTGCACGGTCAATCTCATTTAAGACTTGACGATTCATGTTTGCACTTGAAATCGTAAAAATCAAATGCCTTGAATGTTAAAATTATCGCACTAAAAATGTTATCTCACAAAAAGAACTGTAAACATCTGTATATTGCAAAAAATATGGAACATATTAAAATGGTAAACATTGATGAAGAAGCCAAAAAAATTGTTAGCGCAAAAAAATTCCTTCGCATCCGAAGAAGGTGATGCAAAACTTTTGAATCTATGTGTACATTAGAATTCCATATGTAATGTATATATTTTCTTAATATAATCCCATAGGTATGTAATGAATATCTTTTCTGAATATAACATTCTCCCATCTAATAGAAAAAAGTAGAGTTTTGATGATCCAAGTTATGGCTAATAACTTTAGTTGGGTCCAACCGTAATAGGCCATGGTCTTTAAAACCAAGAAATATTATCCATTCTTCTCCCATCTATTAAATAGCAAAGTGTTTTATGTTAATTGAAACTTTCAAGTAGGCTGTAAATAACTTTACCTACTCCTTATATGTAAAGCATTAGTTATCTAACTCCTTACTAAAAGCGTAAGTTGAACTTTACAGCAAGTGTGCGGTAATGAGTGTGCTGTAATGTTATTACATGCACCCGTTAGGAAATTTTAGTATAATACTAAATTTATGTTGGTAGTTCTGACTGTGTTTTGTGCTGTCTGTCACTACTGAATACCCAGTTATTAAATTCGTCACTTTTAGATAAAAGAAAACAGTGAAAAAATTAAAAGTAAGAACAACAAGTTGTGTGTGAAAATAAAAATAATAATTTTTAATTATCTGTACTTGGCTAGAGCAAATATTCGTACCGAAGCCTGACAGCGCAGATGGTTAAGCGTTGGTTTCGAAACCAGAGGTCTCACGGTCCCGGGATCGCACCCCGCAGGCGGCATTTCATTTTTTTATTTTTTTTTTTTACAAAAAATATTTTTAATTTCTATTTGAATAAAAGTATATTAATATAACTATTTTTTTAGTTTTAAACTAGTAGGTACTGTACTATTTTAAATTTTAGGTAATATTAATTTGTGGGATTTCTGGTGCTTGTCGTAGACAAGAATTAAAAAACATTAAAATGGAGGATATTGAGGATTCAGGAAAATCAATAATTATTAATATTCCTGATACTAAAACTAAAATTTATAGGTCATTTGTTGTATCCGGCAGTTTTTATGACATTTGCAAGAAATACTTACAAATCCGTCAAAAAATACAAGCACTTTTTCCATAAAATTAATAAGAAAAAAAATCAATTTCGTCGTAGATAAAGTATAGTACACAACTCGAGTGGTAAGGGCAATTACATGCTCGTAGAATTACCGCACTCGCCGCTACGCGGCTCGTGCGCAACTTGTTCTACTCGCACGTAATATGCCACTTACCACTCTAGATATGTAATATACTATTATTTTTCATTGCAAGCGGGTAAGATTTACTCGACATTTGCCTACGCTATCCATATTGGAATAATAGCGTTGTCATGTCAATAAAAATTTATTTTGAGACGCTTTACTTCGATACAAAGCTTGTGTGAATTGAATGAATGGCCTGTTGGAAAGAGTTTGTTTGATTAATGTACATTTTAAATACACAAGAAATATTTCAACCCTCTTAGGCCCACTTGTATAAAGCCGCGGTGACCAGATGGTAAGTTGACTGGACGGTTGTGGTGACCGGGCAGTCAACACCACGTGGCTTGTTCAAAATTAAATTCTTTTTGTCATTTGAGTGTATTGCATATTCATTGTAAGGTTCCTTCGGAGCTTGGCATTCTGTTAATATTCAAAATATTCACGAAGTTATTGTATTTTTGGAAGGTAAATAATATTTCCAATATTTGAGACTGTTGTAGTAAGCAGATTTTAGTATTTAGTGGAATTAATGGATTACACAATTCAATAAAATAATGTTGGGTCAGTTAACTTTCCCGCAAAGAAGAAGCAGCTTTAATATTAATTATAGAGATATAATTTAGTCCAAACAGTCGAGCACAGAGATGAATAGAAGCAAGAGTAAAGCTTGGAAAGCAATCAGAGAATCGCACAATCGCACAATTTTGCTGTTGGAGAACTGGTTCTCCAAAACGTTTCCCTGTTACCGATATCGATGGAAAAATTATCATTATTATTTCTATTTGTTGCATTTAAAATTAGGGGGAAAATTCCATTTATTACAAAATTGTACCACATCTTTTGAAAGTCGGTTTCCTGTGTTTAAATTCTTGTTCGTAAAATACTTCAAAACTATTCATTCGTTCTTTGAACGTTCGTGGTTTTCTCTGGTTAACCTATGAAGTAGTTTATTAAGTTTAAAGGATTATTTGATTAATTTTTCAGCTATTATCTAACCTAACAGTTCCAAAAAATCTTCAGCCAAATCGCCTGCAAAATCAACAAATCTAGCCATATTTATTCTACAACAAAATTATTATTACTTGACCTGGCATTAACTGATCACTTTTGATGGATTTAATTGACTTGCTGGTCACCGGGGTGTTACGAGTTAACTCTGCATTGAACTAGCGAATTTCAAGTTGACCAAGCGTTCACCACAGTTCAGCCGGTGACCTATCGTGTACCTACTATTGTACAAGCAGCCCTTAATTTACCAAAATAATAATGATTTCTTAGCAAGTAATCAATCTGGTTATAATTTTCATCAAATATTAATTATATACCTCAATATCCGATATTGCAGATTTCAAAGTACATGACCAATTGACCAGTCTATTAGATCTGTAAATTGTCCCATCATCATGTAGTCTCACAAAGGCCTCAGTTACCGCTTTACATAGCTTGGGATCCATGGTAAAAGCAGCTCGGTTCCAATCGTATGATGAACCCATTTTTCTCAACTGATGGTAGATGCGCACACCTTTTCTAAAAAATATAAAATTTATCGTAGTTTTCCTATGGTAAATTAATAATTAAGTTTGTTGTTAAAGAGAAATTAAACCACATTGTTGTTTTATACTTTTATTTCAACGCTTCGGTAGCTACCGTTAACAAGAATTATCAATAGTAAAAACAATAATAATTGATTCAACTATCATAATTTGATCGGTTAATTAACAGTCAGAGACGTATTAACTTGATTTATACCTCAGAAATAATTTCCATGTCGTGAAATAAAATCCAATGTAATTTTATTTAACAACTTTATTATAAATTCTTCTTTGAAGGACCAGTGGGATTCAGTCCACATATAAGTAAGTAACATAACATAAAACATTACAGTAAGTAATCGAGATAAAAACTCTTTCGAGATAAAAACTCTTCTATATTTACAAATATTATACAAATGAATGTCATACCTTTGACAGAGATTTTTTTTACAAGTCATTAATTATGAATGATGTTTCTACGAAAAATAATATTTAAAAACAAAACTTTTTCACCACTACGGGTTCATTGTTTTTTTTGACTGATGAAAGTAAAGGTAAGGCAATAAGTGCGAAAACAGAATTTTCAATAACTCAACAATACCGTTTGTTATGAGAATTTAAAAATTTGTTCTGGAATTTACTGTTTGGAACCTTACTTTGTGGAATCTATTCATATTACTCTTATAAATTGAAGTAACTGTTTCTGATTAATACCACTATTCAATGAAAAAAATATGAAAAATCCAAGATACTTATTGATAATTATTTCTATATTGACAAATCATCTTCAGAACAACAGAAGTTACTTTTTATGTGATGCCTATGTGATGTTTAATATTTTGGCTAGACCAAATAGTGATACCTTGTGATTCACTTAATATATTATATAGAATAGAAAAAAAGGAGAGTTTATGCCTTCTATTAAACAGCCGTCTAAAGCTTCACTTTTTGTTACATCTAATAATAATACGACCATACCTCATTTACTGTCATATGTTACTATCACTTTGTCCTGGAGTATCTTGTTCTACTTCTAAAATTAAATGGCGCTCATTTTGGTTTTACAAAATTCAACAAAATTATTTGCATTTGTCACCTGTCCGGAATTTTTTAAATTAATAGCAAGGCTGTGAATGGATAGATGTTTTTCTCTATTGTAGTAACGCATTAAACTGTTTTCTATGTTTTGTCTTTTATCTTCGCGTACATATTCTTGTATGAGTGAATCATCATAACAAGCTTGAATTGTTTTCCCAAAAACAGTGGTTGAAATAAATTTTTTGGTACTCTGTGCTGATGATAATTTTGATTTCTTCCAATAATAAGTTGTTTATGTGGGGGAAGGCTCCTCGCTACGCCTATATAACCACATTAAAAATCCCACTTCGTACTTCATCCGCCCTCCGAAGCTGGACAATCATGGCATTTTGCATTCACCACTACCTTTTCTTTGGAAAATTCAATCACTGATTACTACTGACTATCAGACTACCATATGCAATGTGACGTCACAGTCGGTTATGTCGGTTTTTAACGGAACTCCATTTTCAGCCTTTAATATCCAAGTAGTAAGGCAAGTTAAGGGCCCGTTATTGAATTAAAATATGACCGTAAAAACATGGCTTACGTTTTTCATTCAGTTAATTTTTATTAATAATTTTAGATGAGACATAAGGTGTTATATCGATTGCCAAACTGTTAAGTTAGTGTGCATCATAATTTATATGGGTTTCTTGTTAATAATAAATTCAACAGACGTTGTCAAATATCCCCAATTTTGGGCAATAAAGATTGAAATGATATAAAGGTGACACATCCTTCATAACAGTATTTTATAGACAAATGTGTTACAATGCAGCGAAAATATTGTTATTTTATCAAGAACTGAATGAAATAAAAGCGGCATAATTAGCGCCGTAATTCAAATGTGGTAGCCAAAAACTCAGTCTTATTTGGTTGAACCGATTTAGCACCAGAGGGAGCTGACTGAATCAGTATCATTCGGGCGATAGGTATATATATCAAGAGGATAGTTTCCGATATGAGACTCTAATTTTCCAATCCAGTGTTG
>CAJUYH010011585.1:0-10891 GCA_910591685.1 Galerucella tenella | reverse complement strand
CTCGGATCGCCCGTAATTTATTTTTTTCTTCAATTATATCATATTCCCCTCCTTCTCTAATGGGTTTCATCCTACTATTATTTTTTTTTTTTTCAAAAATTATCGACCCTGGTCTATATAATCAATAAACAGTTACAAACCGTTCGATGCGAATAAATTTTTTCCAGATTCATCACAAGTGTGTCAGTCGTAGGAACCAGCAGCTATTTTTATTAGAAAATCTTTATTTTCAAGTTTTTTATCCGACATCGAATCTGGAAAACTCAAGATAATTTTCACAAAAATTGCTCTGTTCTTTCATATCGATACCATGAACAGTTTTCGAGAAAAATAAAAAACTTTCTTTATCTGTACTTTCAAGTTGGCTTTGAAAAATCATAAAATTGTTTACATACTGGTAACAAAAATCGTAAGTATTAAGTTGCTTAAGAAACACAAAAAGTTTAAATTTATTTTTCTCGAAAACGGTTCATGATATCAATTTGGAAGAAGAAAACATTTTACATGAAAATTATCTTGAATTTTCCAAATTCGGTGTCGGAGAGAGGAAAGTCACCAAATATGAAATACCATTTTGTTTTTGGGATATAAAAAAAAACTTCATATAAATTAAATCAGTTTAATGTTTTTACTAATCAGTCCTACAATAATATGTAGTAATTAACAGCCTTTAATTAAATATATTGGTTATCAAATTAAAATCTAACACAAAAAACAAAATCACAAATGAGTAACCAAATATGGAATAGGTATCCATACATGGAATATAAGCATAAATCAACATAACAATAACAAAAATGGACATTAATATCTTTGAGATCAATTGAATAAAAATAATATATTGTGATAAATGAAAGAAGTTACATAATTACTTGCAAAAGTCACAGATCCAAGTATCAAACTCTGGACCAGCACAATCATAATATGCCCAGAGCTCACACATCAAGCATTTAATTTAATATTCCATAATTAGACACCGACGACTGTCCATATTTGGATTTTCATACTAGTTCAAACTCTTCTAAACATTTTTTAAAGTCACAATATTTTGATGACAAAAGATCACAAAATGGTGAAATAAACATAATACCGATATACTAAAAACACTTACGTAAACAAACATAACAGCTGGTAATACTCGTTTATTACTTACCTTTAAAATTTTCTGCACGACAACAAAACAAACCACGCCTGCCACACGTGAATCATTCGCGCATCTGACTCGATGGTGTGGGTGTTGTGTTGCGTTTCATACTTATAGTCTTAGAGAAATGAAGGCATTCCATATTAGGATACTATTCCATATTTGGTGACTTTTCTCTACATAAAAAACTTGAAAATAAATTTTTTAATAAAAATACCTGTTGGTCTCTCCAACTTACACGCTTGTGATGGATCTGAAAAAAATTTATTCACAGCGACCGACTGGTTTGCAACTGTTTATTGATTATACTCAGTTTGAATATTGCAAGTAACGGTATTTTTGAATAATTTGAAGAAAACTCACGTGAGGACGTCTTATTCTAAGGGCTGTATGGAGCATTTTCGGCTTGAGGTAATTTGAGCTGAGTCGACTTAAAATCACCTCTAGTAACTGTAGTTTCCGTTTGAGAGGAGAGTTTCTGGACGCCTTGTATAAATTAAAAACAAATAATCCTAGCTCGGATTAATTATTAAAATTTACGTCACTTTGGAACTACCTTGTATACTGCTTTTCTCATGTCTCCAATCAGTGATAAATTCAGTTAAAATTCCATTTTCTCATAAAATCCGTCGAAGTTAGGACACAAACATCAAATTTCTCCGAGGCAGAATATTATGTCAATCGAAAACATCTCGACCCTAAATAATATTCTCACTTTCAATATCTCTAGAATTATTGCCGAAATTTTTTGAGTGCACGAATTATCTTCAAAATTATCGAATGAATTGTGAGCACAGGCTTAGTGCTCTCCAAATTGGAGTCTGTCAAGCTGATATCTCAACCCTTAGTTTTCCAATGATAACATTCTAACCCTACTTCTTCGAGTATATAACGATAGAAACCAAAACTGTAGAAAATAATTAGTTTCCGATTAAGTATATTCTATATCGGAGAAATTTGATGATGGGTAAATTTTTCGAGCTTACTTCCCGGACTCTTTATTGTACAAACAAATTTCAAGCAGTGACTCTACTCCCGGCGCAGGGACTTATTTCAAAATACCGGCGCGTGGCTTTACCTAATCCGTATAGCGTATGGAATATAATTGAAGGCATCGTTCATATAATCAAAAATTATTGAGCCATTTCTATTTTTTAAATTAAATATTGGTCAAAATAGTGGTCGTGGTAAAAGATTTTCAGGTCCCTCCCTGCGCCGGTACTGAATTCAAGTCCAGGCCCATCATCTTTTAAGATCTTTCTGCGCCATGACCAAGTCACTTAGTACAAGATCCCCAGCCAAAAAAGTGGGTTCTGAAAAAAATGTATGGGAACAGGTATTTTTTCCTTTGAATAAATTCAGGGGTGTCCCCTGAATGTAAATCCAAGTTGGCGTCATGGGGGGGCTCCACTTCAGCCGCCATCTTGAAAAACACGTTTTATTAAATATCTCACGAACCACGCATCGTTCGACGAAAATTGTAGAAATCATTATTGTAGATAATAATATTTGCCATCTTTTTTATCCGAGACTTTTTTTTGTATAACGCATAAGTTTTCGATTATATCCCTCCAAACTTTTTTCACTCATTTTGTGTTAGTAAATTATGCAGATTTTTATACTTATAAATGTATGTGCATTCAATAAATTTTTTTAGGAGGGGGTTTTTGGATTTTGTGACGTAATATTGATAGGGGGGTAACATAGAGTGTGACACAGCGTGACAACCAGGAGGAGGGAGTCTAAAAATCCCAATTTCAGCGTGACGTGTTTTATGAACGGCCTCAGATTCACATTAAATTTAAAAAAATATAAAATCCAAATTGAATACCAGCCTTCATATTCTTCTATTAAAAAAGGAATTATTTTCAATATTACAATATATTATAATATACAATATAAAATGATACTGTACAATATAAAATAGCATAATACAAGCATGACGGTTAATTAATTATAATAATGATATTAAGAATAACAACAACAATTCTTACGATGTAGCGTGATGCACTATTGTTTCTTGCTACATTGACAATCTTTTATATGATGATACCGTTTTAAGCAACAATAAAGTTCGATGAATTATTAGTTGTTCTCCACATTATTTATAATTTTAATTGATTCGGTACACAACTGTATTGACATTTGAACACTTCATGCCATTTTATGCGTTATGAAATGGTTTTCGTATACAACGAGCAATATTGCCACTGATAATGTACGAGGAGCAGGTTTTAGCAAGCTGCAGATCCTAAACTATAAATGTTACGAGAAAAAGTTTCCAATGAAATTTATAGAAAATTTCATGCTTTACAATTCAAATACCACTATTTTCAATTTATCATTGACAATTAACTAAATATTCAGCAAAAACCATATTGGAAGAAGTTTGGGGAGCTATAATTTAAAACCTATGCGTTATACAAAAAAAGTTTCGAATAAAAAAGATGGCAAATATTATTATCTACCTACAGTAATGATTCACACCATCTTTGTCGTACGATGCGCGGTCCGCGAGATATTTAATAAAACGTGTTTTTCAAGATGGCGGCTGAAGTGAAGCCCCCCCCCCCTGACGCCAACTTGGATTTACATCCAGGGGACACCCCTGAACATATTCAAAGAAAAAAATACCTGTTCCCATACATTTTTTACAAAAAATACCAGGCTCTTGGCATAACTGCTCAATTTTTATTACCTTAGCTGAACTCACTCCATGTCTACCAAAATTACGAGATGAAAAAAGTGTTAACGAGTATAATGAATGCGTAGAAAAAATTGTGTCAGATACTGAAGACGAACTTGTGGATTCGAAGAGCAAATTTTGCGAGTAAGTGCTCTTACAGCACAAAACAAAAATAATTTGATTAATTTTTATGATTTCAGGAGATTTATACCATTGAATCAGTGTTTCATTACACAAGTACACAAGGCGTGCCAAAATTCTACAGGTCTTACAAAATTTGAGAATGATTTTATGAATGCTGTTAAAAAACCATGCGAGACAAAATAAAAATATTTAGGGTTTTAGGAAAGAAGCATATACATATAATAAATAAAAAGAAACTAGTTATATACAATTACAGTAGAAAACATAATGGATATTATTATATATGTTTTACACGAATTGCTTTTTTATTATAAACGTGCTTCTAAACGGGCAATATTTTTAGTGCAATATATAGTTGCAGCACAGTGGCTGGCAACATTGTCAGAAATATCAGCCAGACTAAGTAAAATATTGACAATATTGCAGCAAGAGATGCCGGACGATCGCTTAGCCAGTGAAATACTCTGCAATTTACTTTGTTTTGGTGTTCCCTTGTTGTTGTTATGAAAATTTTGGAGGTTATAGTATATAAAATGACCAATACTTGGTCGAATGAAAAGATTTTTGAGTTTATTGATGAAATACATCTACATCCTGAGTTATAGAATGTGGAAACCGGAGTTTATAGAGATAGAAATGCTAAAAAAGATGGATGGGCAGTTATCGCCGAAGAATTTGGTATATCAAGTGATGAGGCCTACAAAAAATTCAGAAACTTGAGAACTTATGCAAAGAATGAAGTTGAAAAGAAGAAAACCGGTAGTGCTGGCGGTAAACTAGTGAAATGGTAGTTCTAACTTAATGTCAAGACTTATTTCTAGACTTAGGTAATCTAAAGCTCCACGCCTAAAGTCGAATTAATAGCTACTACTTTTCTTTTTATTTAACTTTGTGCTTGAAACAATATAAGTCGCTGCGACGCGAATGATTTCGTCAGCCATTCTTGCACGATTGGGCTGTCTGCGAAACAAATTATTCTCGTTAATGGGCCATAGTGTTGCAAACAATATTGCCGAGATATACAAGGTGTAAGAAAAAAGCAGGTCATAAATCATACCACATATTCTGGGGCTAAAAATAACTCGATCCAACCCAAGTTACCCTAGTATAAATGTGCATGCGAAAAAACTTACAACCCTTCGAAGTTACCAAATGAAAAATGATTTTTTCAAATATTTCGACAGTTGTTCGACATATTATAATGAAAGTTGACAAGTGGCTTTCTTATGAATAGAGCATCTTGAAAAAAAAATTGAGGAATTATTGCACCCTGTTAAAAATTTATGGGAGTTGAGATCCCCTAAGCCCCCCCAAAATTTTTGTGTACGTTACAATTTGATGCTTATTGTGGCACCATTATTCAAACACATTATTTTTGAAACTTTTTTGCCCCCTAGTACTTTTTACAATTATCAGTTTTTATCGAGATACGGCCTATTTTTCATTATGCTTCTAAAATCTCGTGTAACAAAAATTAAAGTCAATGAATTTTCAAGTTTTTCGAGGGTCCCAAATTTTTTAATGAATCTTATTTATTTACAAATGTGTAGTTTTCATTAGATGTTCGAAATGGCACCATTTTCTTGAATACCCAGTCGGCTCCGTTTTACTAACGAAAACCAAATATTCTGGAAAAGCAATAGCTTCTGACGATATCTAATTGCAGCCTCAAGGATTCCTTTTTTCGCATGCACATTTGTACTAGGGTAACTTGGATTGGATCGAGTTATTTTTATCCCCAGAATATGTGGTATGATTCATGACCTGCCTTTTTGTTACACCCATATGCTATAATTGGAATGTTGTCATGCTGGTTGGGCTATAGTTGCCAATAGCAGCCACATACTGCACTGAAAATATTGCCCGTTTAAAAGGTGCCTAAGAATGAGCTCCCATTTATAACCTCTTTTCATTGTACCTATACCGACGTTCGTGAGTTAATATTGTTGGAAATTGGTCATACAAAGTAGTATAATTGCTATGGCTAATAGAAATATTAATATACTCACCAGTAGTTTGTGGTTTCTCACTCACGGATATCGGAATTAAACACTTAATTGCATAATAAAATTGATATGGGTATGATAAGTTACATCTACCTGCACGGACGCGAGAATACCGAGGTCTTGTCAATTTCCTTCTTATTTGTATCGGTTTTAGTTTTTCTTCTTTTTCGTTGAATTTGAAGGACAGCGCTTTCAGTCACACTTTTTCGGGACTCGAGTGTCTGCGTCATAGTGTCTATGGTCTGCATTGCCATACGTGCCTCGTACATATTAAAATAGGCCGCACTGAATACATGGCGGGCTTACGTGTTGTAGGAAAAATAGCAACAAAAACAAAACAACAGAGTTTATTTCTTAAAAGTTTCAGATAATCTAAGAAAATAGTACAAATACGGAAGATATTACACATATTATACATTTTAATTCTTTGTATCACAGAAATGAGTAGTTAACACATGGCTTAACATTTTCCAAATTCCAATTATATTGGCAGGACATACTTTTCCTAATGAATCTTCAACGCATGTTTCGAACTCTCCATATTTACTGAAAAAAGATCGAGTTGTTTAAAAGTGAGTTTTTATTTTTGCGTTTTAATATTTATTTATTTAAGTTAGGATATGTAGTTGATCACAATATAGAATGTTTTCAAGTGAACAATAATACTTATTTTGTTTTAAGAGTGACGAAAGAAATATTTGTTGAAACGAGTGAACATCATCTGCGCCTCACCTGGTAATGTTCACGAGCTTCAAAAAATGTTCACCACGAGTGAAACACTATATTTTTTCTACAATCCCGCTTCTGAATTTGTAAAGTAGGGAGGGTGAGTGTGGGCTCACAGCACTTAGGCAACATGTGACCCATTGTCATCGGTCATCGTCCATCCTGTCCTTCCTAGGAAGGTGGACAGGTCACTAGGAGATATCTCCTTCATATCGGCAGGTGTAGGCCAAGACTCACCGAACACACACTCTCCCATTGACGATAACTCCGGTGAACCCGATGACCCAAGCAACTATAGAGGAAAATCGTTGGTTAATTGTTTCGCAAAACTGTTTACAACTTTGTTATTGAACCGTCTTTCAAGCTGGTGTGAAGAGAATTTCATTCTGCCAGACTGCCAATTTGGGTTCATAAAAAATAGAAGTTGCGCAGATAATATATTTATTTTCAACTGCATTTTACATTTACATCTACGACTACCTAAAAGGAAAGTTTTTATTGCTTTTGTTGACTTCAAACGGGCATTTTTGATAGTATCAATCATTGCTTATTATGGGAGAAATTATATAAAGCAGGTGTAAGCTCTAAATTAATTCGCATAATAAAAAACATATATGACCATGCATACATGTCAATCAAAATAAACGGCCAATTCAGCAGAAAGCAGTCCACTATTGGCATTAACATAAATGGAGCAGACGATATCATAATTTTAATGTATGCTGATGATTTATTATTAATAGGTGATTCTCCTGTGGATATTAGCCGGAAATTGAAAACTCTAGTCATATGCCAAAAAAGGAATAAAGTGGAGGTGAATACAAGAAAAAAATTAATGATCTTTGGTAAGGGTGGTTACAATAACAATTAAAAACTCAATTTTAAATACAATAACGAACCCTTGGTAATAGTAAAAAATCTCACATATTTAGGGGTCACGTTCTCATCATCATCCTTGTTCCTAAATATGGCAGAGTAAACAGTAACTAAGCCAGTTCAAAGTACCGGTGCCATTATGGGCATAATGTGTCGCTCTAAATTACACACTTGGAACGCAAGACTAGAATTGTACAATTCCATAATTCTGTTCTCTTTATCATATAGTATTGGAATTTGGGGATTACGTTACGCTGATTTGCTCGAGCAAGTACAAGTCAACTTTTTTAAAAAGGTACTATGTCTTCCTTTATATACTCCCAGTTATATGGTTAGGCTTGAAACAAATTCAGTTGCATTGAGTTATTCAATATTTAAATCTGCGTTGTTGTGGATAAATAAAATTTGGACCATGGATGATAACACATTACCCAAAAAATGTTTTTTACAAATCAAACACATCAATCATCATGATGCCAGATAGAATTTCCAAGGTCATGGAAAGCAATATTTTGACTTCGCCGACAGTGGTCATCTGTGGCCAGAATTTTTGCAAAATAATTCTAAAAGTCAACTTAATAATATATTGGAATTATTCAAAAATAAGTTAGTGAGTGATGATGAGCATAGAACAGCGCTTTCATCTTTTCCTTTATTATATAAACATCTGTTTTTCTCTGAAACCAGAACTTACTTGCATAGATTATGTCCAATATATATAACTAGAATAATATGTCAAATCAGACTATGTAGTTTAATAATACTAATAATAATAACTCCGGACACTCGCTTAAGACATGCCTAACAGTTTCATCTTTCTGTTCACACATCTTGCATAGAGGTGTGTCCACTAACCCCATAGTATGGAGGTGTTTCCTTAGTTGACCGTGGCCAGTCAGAAATCTTACTGTCAGGGGTGTAACGTTTGGCTAGTTTCGCAATTGTCGAAGTCGTCAGGCCGTAGGTGTCACTGGGTCCTAAAATTTTTAGTCCAGCCGTTTCCCTGGCTAAGAAATCGGCAATGTTACCTTTACTCCTGCCGTGCCCTTTATCCCACCTCAGGATGATATTGTTATCCGCCGAGGCGTGAGCTAAAAATCTTGGTGGCACTCTAGTACTCGCCCCGATATATCTTGCCTGTCTGTTGTCTGTTCAAGCTGATAGGGCTTGTCTACTATCAGTGCAGATTGTTATGTTTTTGTCAGAAATTTTTTTCCTGGTTAGTTCTTTTGTGGCAATTGAGAGACCAGCCAGTTCTGTTTGAACCACGCTGGTATTGTTTCCCATTCCCACTCAATCCTTAGGGTTAGTGCTCCGGAGTAAATTCCATAGCCTGAGCCTTCTTCCATTTTTAAGCCATCTATGCATAGTGCATTCGCACTATCTGACTCTGTGTTCTGTTTTATTTGTAATTTGTAGGGTTCACTAAACACAAACCTGGATTCAATTGCATCATTGGCTGCCTGCAGCAGAGGTAGCGCAGTAAGCGCTTCTTGCCATAGGCTTAGCCTCAATTGACCCACTCCTACTTCGGAGTTTACACCAGCCGTGTGCAGTCGTACCATGGCTATAAACGCAACCTCCTTGACGTACAGGTACAGAAGGGTCAGACCAGTAATTAATTCTATTGTCACGTTTGGAGCTGTTCTCATGGCCCCTGTGATGTTTAAACAAGCCATTCGCTGTATTTGATATAATTTTTGGATTGCCATTGCTTGTAGCACCTTCGGTCCCCAAGCAATTGCTCCATACGTTAGCATGCGTCTTATTATTGCAGTGTACATTCAGGTGACCACATGGGGTGACAGACCCCATGTGCGTCCCACTGTCCTCCGACACTGCTCATAAGCCACATATGCTTTGCCGCTTATATATTAATGATTTGCTAAGGAACGTGATTTATAACTGTTATCCGTTTTTTCCATTTTTTTGAACAAAAAAATAAATAACTCTTACAACCAATATATCTAGCTTCATTGGCTGGTTAATTTTTTGGAGCTTCTACAGCCTCATTCATATCACAATAATATCTGGAAAATAACGATGAAAAAATATTTTATAACTTAAAATAACAAAGTTACCTTAGCGATCCAATAGCTATATATTGTAAATCGAAGAACAAAAACCTGTCACTAAAAAGCAACAACTACTTCCTTGACTAAATGCCACAAAGGACATTGAATTACACTTACACGCGGGTTAGGTATATCTGAAAGATAGAGCTAACCATTTTAGTTTGCAATTTGAAAGGACAATATAGACCGGCTTCGGCGCCTCATCAGTTCATAAACAGTGAGAGCATAATTCTGGACTTCGCTGAAGGTATTCTATCACAAAATGACGTACCAAGATATGATAGAATACAAATTAATGGGTCGTCATTTATATCATAGATACAAACCTGCAATGATTTTTTATTTCGTGAGTATCATACAATGGAGCTGTGATGTTCAGTTTCGTTCCACAAGTTCTCAAAGTCTTATAAACTCCATTTCCCCAACAACTATTTTCAGTTTTCTCGAATAAATCTGAAAGCAGCTCATATGTAAAAAACAGTAAGTGCATCAAAATATTACTTACTATAAGCTACTTCTGCATCATTTTTACACACGTAGTCACCTATATCGTTATCTACCTTTTTCCATACGTTAATTCCTTCTATCATTGTTGAATTAAAGCAGCTTTCCAAAGTTTTCGTGGCATTATCCAAGCAATTATAAGCCTTTGGTTTAAGGGAGCACATTTTTTGCATGAATCTATATGGACTTTCCTTAGAACCCTCGATAAGAAGGTAAAATTCTTTTGGATCGATCATTGGCTTAAGACAATTATTCAATACATTTTTTGCATCCTTAAAAGTTTTTATACTTAATTAAAAATAGTGGCAGATATCGGTGAGCATTTGTTTGGTTGTCTATACCACAAATTATAAAGAGCACAGATTCGAAAGCTTTACAGAGAACGGTAAAAAGAGAGAGAGATGGGTGGATATACCCATTTAAATGCCCATCGTCTTATGTCGACTCCGTTCGGGCTGCTTCGCGAAATTTCTCAACAGGGTTGTCAATTTGCATAATATTTCCTTCAATTTACGATCATAGGTCAAATATTTTATAAGCATTTTTTAAGTGTGATAGTTATACAGATACAATTATTCGATAATTACTTGTTTTAAATCAATTTTATTAACATATAAAGAATTATACAATTAAAAAGATTATAATGTATAAAAATCATACCATAAGTATATACTTTTTTCACAACCATATCCTTTTGCAACCATGCACGGTGACGGCTAACCTAACCTAA
>CAJUYH010011584.1:0-10891 GCA_910591685.1 Galerucella tenella | reverse complement strand
CACCAAACTTCCACATACTTCCACCAAACTTCCAAGTATTTCCACCAAACTTCCACGTATTTCCACCAAACTTCCACGTATTCCCATGTACCTCCACATTCTTCCACCAAACTTCCACATACTTCCACCAAACTTCCACATACTTCCACCAAACTTCCACGTATTTCCATATACCTCCACATACTTCCACCAAACTTCCACATACTTCCACCAAACTTCCACTACACTTCCACATACTTCTACAGCGGTGTACTACTTCCACTTGCGGTTTACCCCTCGTTAAAACAAAATGATTTGATGACCATATGGAAAATTTCTATTGGGAAAATAGTTTCCATTGTTAATTATTGATATTTTCTCTGAGATGACATTGAAGGTTTAAGTGCATTACATTTAACAATTTATAAATTATCAATAGATGTCGAATAGAAAATATAGTATTCTCTAGCTTTACAAAGTTATGAAAACATTTTTTCAAATCAGTAACCGCTCTACTACTTCACGGGCTATATGCCACGACGGACATTGAATTACATTTCTCAGTCAAACGGAGTGGGCATGTCATAACCAATGTGGTTTGCAATTAGGATGGACAAAATAACTTGCGCCTCATCAGTACAAGATATATGTACTCCGTCCGAGAGCTCTAAGAGCCCAACCAAGGACTAAATTTTATTTATTTGCAAGATCGTAAAATAAAATGTGGCCCTTCTCAATGTACTCTCCACGTGCTTTTGTTTACTTCGAGCATAACTTAGATGCATAAAGGCATTCTGATTTTAGTATGTTTAGATAGTGATTTTTATTCTACCTAAATTTTGTTTGTTGTTGTTGTTGAGTTAATATGGTTTTACACGGGTCTTTGCACTTCATTGGTTCGCTTCTACTTACTTTGACTCAAATATCAGTTGAGAAAATTCTTTTATTCACAACCATATATGTAATACTGTCATTACTAACGTCATTGAAGGTTGGAAAGTGTCATATTACACACCTTTACTTCCGCTCTCTAAAATAATGTGATCGTTACCTAATATTATCTATTTTAGATGAATATTTTTTATATTTAAAATTCTTCATCGGAGTACATTTTTCTTGATTCATTATTCGCGAACTTAATATCCACCAGACTTTATCTGACATTTATTTATATTGGTGACAGTAGTTGTCAAATAATGTAATATTTTAGGTGTGTTCAGAACGAAACAAAGATTTATTAATTTTGATCGGGATATTATGGTGGTTGTAAATAAAATAGTACATAAACCACGGTAGATTTCATTCCTGTCTCGAGATAATAGCTAACTAATCTCTCGACAGTAATGAAACACTTCCCATCTCCATGTGTAATATACTACTTTCCATACAGGCAATCACCTCCCGGCATGAATTTAGAAACGCCATGTATAACAGATGTACATTTAGTAAATGCACAGTGATCAACTCTTCACGGATGATTTTTTTCCTGTTGCAGGTAGGATGGCTACATAATGGAATGTCTTTTATGAAGTAAACGTGTCTTAGAGAACGAACTTATTTTAAGGAGAAATACATCAAGGCATGACCCATGATATTATCAACTGCTCATTTTCCATTTTATTATAATTTGACCTAAAATAATATTTATTTTTAATAGTTTAAATACAAAAAATAGAATATTAGAAATTAATTATGTTTCAATTAATATAATGGGTTGGGAAAGGATCGAAACACATTTTATTGGTAGAATAACAATTATACAGTGTGTATAAACAAAAAGTTTATTCTACAATTCACAAAAAAATTATTCTACATGACATGTAGATCCCTAATCGAGTACATTTTTAGAAAATTGTCTGGAATACAAAAAATTTTTTGGACGGAGAAAAAAATACAATGTTTATTGAAATTATGATTAAATAGCAAAAAAAACGCACATTATATTTATTGATATAGTCAAATGCAGTCTTATCATGCGGGTCATACGATTGAACAAAGACATACTCACCGTTTTTGTTTTCTTTTATTGCGTTCAATCATTACTTCCAAATCAAATCCGTAAGATGAATAAGACAGACTTAATATGCAATTTTGACGGGTGAAAAAAGGATAATATGTTTTTATTTAAATGTCAGTTATATGACTTTGACAATTCAAAGTGACAATATGAATAATAAGAAGCAATTATCCGGTATTTTGAATCCTCAAGCAAAAAAAAATGGTACACTTAATCTGATAGATTATTTCGAGAATGAAAGAAAAGGTGGAAATTCGTCAACCAGTGTGCAGGAAACATCAACCATCATTATTTTCTCCGGGTATATTTGTAATCTCACATTTTGGTAACTTCTGTGTCTTTTGATTTGATATATATGGTTAGGTTAGGTTGAACCCGCACGATAAGAGCGCTTTTGACTATATTGGCAGATTAAAAGCTATTTTGATAAGCAAATAAATAATAATGAAGAAAATTAGAAAAAACCTACTAAATTACTAACATACGTATAAAAAAGGAAATGTAAAAAGGATTATTTAAAATGATTTAAATACTAACAAAAAAAAACTGGCCAATTGATCTCAGATCAAGGTCACTATGTGAAACACACACACAGTTGTACAAGGAGTTTCTTTGGCCTCCAAGGTTTCCAGACATCACTCATCTACACTTCTTTTTGTGGGACTACTTAAAAGAAAAGGTGTACCGTAAGAGGCAATTTCAAGATATTGACCATCTTGAAAAAATCATAAAAGAAACGTGTGAAGTTGTAACTCCCAATGTCATAAAAGTATTTAATCTAAGAACAATTTTATGTTTAGAAAGGAAGGTGGATATGTTGAATCTCAGTAGTATTACATGTTCCGTATTAAAATGAATTGGTTCAGTATTATTTAGGGTTGATAAATTGGTATTATAAAGAAGGTTTTATGAACATAATATGTCTAAAAATTTCTGAATTTTTATATGGAATATCAATAATGTACAATTGTGCATTGCTATAGTCAAAAGAGGGTTGAAAGGTCACTAACCATATGTATCAAATCAGAAGACACAGAGGTTACCAAAATATGAGATTACAAATATACCCGGAGAAAATAATGATGGTTGATGTTTCCTGCACACTGGTTGACGAATTTCCACTTTTTCATTCATTCTCGAAATAATCTACCAGATTAAGTAGATACCATTTTTTTTCGCTTGAGGATGCAAAATACCGGAAAATTGCTTCTTATTACTCATATTGTCACTTTGAATTGGCAAAGTGACATAACTGACATTTAAATAAAAACTTTGCTGGTGAAAGACTTTTTAGAATCGCTGAAAACTAAATACATATCCTCTTTTTTTCCCTTTAAAATTGCATAAGTCTGTCTTATTCAACTTACGGATTTTATTTGGAAGTTATGATTGAACGCAATAAAAGAAAACAAAAACGGTGAGTATGTCTTTGTTGAATCGTATGACCCGCATGATAAGAGTGCATTTGACTACACTGAAGCAGTGCATAACTATTAGTTAACTTTGTAACTGTCAATAACCCAAGCGGTTATTGACAGCCACAATTCCAATGAACATTGTATTTTTTTCTGTCCAAATACTTTTTGTTTTTCCTACACTCAAACGAATCAAGGTATAATAAAAGCTCACAATTTGTACAGAAATTTCAGGTATATTTATAAAAGGAAATTCAAACTAATCAATCATTTCGGAAAAATGTAAGTAAATAAATTAAAAATGGGAAAATGATTTAACATATATTTGGTCATTACGTATATTACCGGTACATTTATTTTTATTCATGTCAAGAATTTGCATTTTTGGTTTCACTTTCTAAATGTACAATTTTAAAATAGAAAGAATGTTTTTGTGACAATAAATTATGCCAGCAGTTAGGACCTGAATTTTTTGTCATTTGTGTTCTAATATTCTGTTCAGATTTCATTTACGCCCGTTGTAAACAAAAGCACGTAGATATTTAAATTGCAAATAAAAAAAATATTACAAGTAACTGAAGACCATATGTACCTATATTGAAAAACTCTTAGCCTACTATAAAACCAAACAAAATTTCAATGTCAAAATATTTTATTACTCAACATATTATTCTCCTCTTAATTGGATACATTTATTACAGCGAACCTGCAACGTCTCTAGACCTTTCAAAAAAAATTTTTCTTTTGGCTCTGCAAACCAGACCTCCACAGCTTTTATTACCTCCTCGTTGGAAGAAAATTTACGACCTTTTAAACTTTTTTTCAGTTGAGGAAAGAGATGATAGTCGGACGGTGCCAAATCTGGTGAATAAGGGGGTGTTCTAGTAATTCAAACACTAAATCACGAATTTTTTGCATGGCAACATGAGATTTGTGTGCAGCAAAAACAAAACACCATTGGATAGCTTTCCGCGTCTGTTCTCTCTATTTTTTTCCTGTAGAGTGGTCAGTAATTTCGAATAGTAATCTCCGGTTATTGTTCTACCCTTATCCAAAAAATCAACCATGATTATTCCATGGCAATCCCAAAAAACTGAAGCAAGAACTTTTCCAGCAGATTTTTGGACACGAAACTTCTTAGGTCTTTGAGAGGACGAAGGACATTGATAACCAAGGGTATTAAGCATATCTTCGTAAATCTGCTTACCTCTTAACCCTTTTAAATACAGGTACTTGATGATGGCTCGATACTCCATTTTTTCGATTTTCACGATTTCGGTGGACATCTTTTTTCTTTTAATTTATTGCGTAGCTCTCTGGTTCACTTTTTTGACGTCCAGCTTCACACTGACAGTTCTAATGAGTTATTATTGTTATTATTATTGTTCGTTGCTATTTTATTTATGCATAGAACTGGTCTAGGCTCACTAAATATCAATGCATCCTACTTATATCAAACTATTTAAATAAAATTTATATTGAAGAGTGAATTTTGCGCGATAATATCCCAATACCTTCATCAACCACGTGTAGTTGCCGACTAACTCGGACTAGACCCGTAGGCTAAAAAGCATGTGCTTCACTCACTTCGATAAGAAGAAGAAGTGTCATGACAAAAATAGTGCAAATAAGTGTTTGTTTGCAGGCCGTCTAGACAAAATTAAAAATTGCGTGTATAATGTAACTAATGTTAATGTGATGACCTTGAATTTTATTACAAATTTTATGCAGATTAATTTTAATCCACTATATTAATTTGAATTACATTTGAAAAGCATTATTTCACAATATTCGAATTTATAATAGTTATTTACGTAACTAGTTATGAAAAGAGCGATATTGTTCAACAAGCGTAATATTTGCCAAAACGAGCGCTAGCGAGTTCTGCAAATTATGCGAGTTGAACAATGTGGCTCTCTTCATAACGTGTTTACGTACAACGTTTTATCTAATTCCGCGCTTTCATAATATTTAATAAAATCTTCAATTACAATGATAATATTAAAGTGGATTCAAATGGTGTTAGAAGTATTGTTACTATGATGTATTCACCCAGGAAATTGACTTACTTTAAATAACTGTCCTGAATAATGTTGTTTTCAATGTTTATAAATCTTAAAATACTATTGAAATAAAATAATGGGGCAATTGTCAGTTTAAATAATGAAATAATTGTCAGTTTTGACAGTACCCATTTAATAGATTATTCTTTGAAACTCATGTGGTATCTATATGTTGAAACATAAACAGTTACGTAAAGTTTTTACATAACTACTTTTCATAACTGATATATGAAGGTTATGAAAAATGTGACGTTACCTAACGTCAAGGAGTAACTTAAAGTGTCACATTTGATAGCGGAATTAGATGAAACAATTTTATACACGCCATTGGGCGGCTTTTTCCTTCAAAGGGATTAAAAATATGGGTCATCACATTAACAATAGTTACACTATACACGTGATAGAAATTTGAGGAAAACGGGCATTTACTGGTTTTAAACCAGCATTAGGGATATCAATAACTTCAGTACGTTGGTGTATATCTTGGTAGATTTAAATAAAACCATCAGACGTACTGTAGCTACGTGATAAAGCAGGAACTAGATGAATCTATCGAGCTATCACTTTGATGTTATGATTTTTGTACTGAGTGGATTTTATAAATTTCAGATGAAGAAAACAATGAGGAATTAGAGAGGTTTTTAGAGAATAATGACGATGTAGAAGTTGACAATATAAACGAAGCGTTATTAGGTTACGACCCGAGAGATGAGGCTAGAATTTGTAGATTCACAAAACCGGATGGTACCTGTTATAAGGGAAAACATTGTAA
Organism: Galerucella tenella; assembly: GCA_910591685.1. Classification (NCBI taxonomy): domain Eukaryota; kingdom Metazoa; phylum Arthropoda; class Insecta; order Coleoptera; family Chrysomelidae; genus Galerucella; species Galerucella tenella. The sequence continues at coordinate 4,645 of CAJUYH010011584.1, read as the reverse complement.
ACTAGAACACATTGCGTTACCCAAAGGTGAAAAATAATTTTTATTCTCAATATTTTCAATCATTAACGAACAAACTTGTTTTAGATGGTTTTACAACCGACCAAGAAGCAGTTTTTTCAGAAGCTATGTATCCATTAATTTTACCTCCCATCAATACAACCGTCAAGATTCTTATTACTGGTTATATAGATGCTTGTAAATTCTTCGGACAAATTATTGAAAATCCTTATAACCAAGGAAGTAAGTAATTCAGCCTTCTTGTTTGTGTCTAAGATTATATTTTAATGTTTTAATCCAAATAGATTCAAAAACTTGCATAGTTATAGTTCTTTTTACAATCTAAGAGACTGACTTGACATGACTTAGACTTGAGATGCAATGAAACCATAAAACTTTTCGGATTTATAGTGCAGAGTCTCACTATTGAAAAAGAAACAGTACTAATTATTTATAGCTTTACAGCGAACGGCCCAAGCAAAGCTCTCTGGTTTACAGAGACACGCTTGTCTGGCAATTACTGGTGCTATCAGCTCCGCACCGTCAGCAGCCATGGAAATCCTTCTGGACCTACCTTATCTCCATATATTTTTGGAAAGAAAAGTTAGATGGACAACATAGAGAATTGCGCATCTAAATGCACAAATCAGGCTTAAACAGAACGAAGCAGAATGCTAGTGGACACTGAAAGTCACAGTATTCTGGGAACGACCTGTGACATAATGCCTCCAACAGTAAACTACGACCTGCCTTATACCGTCCTAATTCCAAATAGAGATGAATGGGTCCTTCGTAAGGAAGAACTATCAAGAGAAGACAGCTGCTGGTACACAGACGCCTCAAAAACAGCCTCTGGTGCAGGTGTATACGGGCGCAGACCTGGGACAGAAATTTCAACCTCACTAGGATCCTATGCAACCGTATTTCAGGCGGAAATTTACGCCATTGTTTCATGTGTGGAGAGATTGGAGCAGGCCAATTTCCTACATAGAACAATACATATTTTTCCTACGACCATATAGGAAATTAACATATATCGCACTCTCTACTCTGGCGTAAAGTTTCTCATATCATCATAGTGACGTGAACCGTGCTCTATGATATCACCCTAGTGTGATATATCGCACGGTTCGCATGAATTCGATTAACGTGGTTTTCTTATTCAAATTTACCTACGTAATAACTACAAATATAGCACAAAACACAAAATCTGTTCAAAAATTATTCAGATTCGCCAAATTTTGTGATAAAAAAATCAACTAGGTACGGCCGGAAATCGAATCGCGGTCTACTACAGCATTCTCCGAATTGTCATGACACGGATAGCTGTCAAATGTTCTTATTTTGGGTATATCTATAGTATAGCTGTAGGAATTTAAAAAAATCAAATTATAAGGAATTAAAATGTCTTCTGCGTTATTTTGAAAATATTTTGCACTACAAACTGATTTTTTTTTAAATAATCATATGTTGTAGGTAGGTACAGTTATTGATGTTTTCAAATAAATAAAACCATATTTCAAAAATTTATCGCGTGATCATAAGAAATATATTATACTAATTATAAAAGTGAAAAATAATGAAGTAGGCTCATGTCAAAATTCTCAAATTATAACACAAAGTATAGAAATAGTTTTTGTGAAGTGTAAATGGAATATTTATTACATAAAAGTGTAAACGAATTATAATTGTGAGGTAAACTAGAAATAAAAAGTGTTGCGTCTTGGTTTTTTATTATAATGGAAGTTGATACTGATAGTAGCGAAAAACCTACGGTACTTTTCAAATATTTATGGTCGTAGGAAAAATAGTGTACATAACTCGTTGCAAAGTGAATTTCACTCATTTCATTTCCGCACTCACCGATGTCAACATTATTAAAAAACACATTACATTAAACAATACTTGTAACAATTATCGCATGGTCGTAGAAAAAATAGTGTACATTACTTGTGCTAAAGTGATTTTTCACACTCGTAGGATACTTCCCACTCGTGTGAAAAATGTCACTTTCCGCACTCGTTACGTAATATACTATTCTCGGACAGCCAAGCGGCTTTGACAGTACTTAGCTTTCACCGTGTAACGTCGGAATTGGTTTTAGACTGCCAAAAAACACTCTCCTCAATAGAAGAACTCAATAAAGTATTGCTGGTCTGGATCCCTGGCCATTCTGGTATGGAAGGAAACGAGAAGGCAGACTCTCTTGCAAGGGAGATTGCCGCACGTGTTTCTATCGGACCAGAATCTACAATAATTGGCATCGCAATAAGTTTTGCCATACAAACACTAAATACCTGGTCAGCAAGAAGAGCTTTAAACTTCTGGCATAATTTACCAGGATTGGTTCATTCAAAGGCTTTTATACATCCATCGAAGAATGTCTCCAAGGAAATGTTAGACTATAGCAGGCATGACATACGTTGTCTAATAGGCCTTTCAACAGTCCACTGTCATCTGAATCATCATAAATGTTAGAACTTGGACTGTCGGATGATCCGACTTGTCGTCTTTGTCTGGAAGATGATTAAACAGCAGAGCATATAATTTGTGCCTGCCCCGCCGCGGCTCGAATCAGGTATCTGATGTTTGACAGTGTCTCTCTCGCCCTGGGACCTGGAATATCATGTCTCGACAACGTTAGTAAATTAATTTTCTCCACGACTAAATAATAATGATATGAATTCTTCACACCAGTGAATAATGAAAAAGAATTAAATCTCGTTAGCCAACCACATTCTATTATTACCAGAATTCACGCTAAAATGAATTAATATGAATAAATCAAATAGTCTTTTTTAAAACGTCAAATACCTAATAACTCAAATCGCTTCTGACAGCGCGTCGTTTACCACGTCAAAATAATTATACAATCATAATTTTACGTATTATGTAGAGAAAAAAATGGACAACACTAGCGATAGTGAACATTTAAAATATGTACGCCTCCAGAAATTAATTTCATTTATAAATTTAAGGGCTTCGAAAAAATAGTTTTAAAAATAAATATGCTCTATAGCATAGTGATAAAAATGGTTCAGTCTGGCGCGGACGATCAGGGTTCGATCCACATTGGAAGTTTTTTTTAGTCGTGAAGAAAGTATAGTCTTTTACTTGTGTAGAATGGCTATTATTCACTTGGATAATTCCAAAACTCACTCGCTGCGCTCGCTCGTTTTGGAAACTTCATCCGCGTTAATAATTGCCATGATTCTGCACTCGTTGAAGAATATACTATTATAGTCTCTAGTCTGTGGTGCTGCAGATGTATATTTATATTACAGTACGTCTATGTGTAGTAGCAGTGTCTGTAGAGGGGTATTTCTGTTTTTCTCGAAGAAAAAAGGAAATTGGTAGGTAGTGTGGTAATATAAACTAATAAATATCATATTGTACTTGTCACATGTTATCTACACGAATGATTCCTGTAGTGGGGTGTTTAACAGAAATAAGACATGAGTCTAAACTCGGTAGGGAAACGTACCTTTGAACATACATGAGGATCACGAAATTCGAATTAGAATAATTACTTACAATGTTTGTTTAGAGATATGGATATATTGTGTTTACAGTATTATAGTTAAGTGATTTGAAGTAGATAGTTCTAGTGTATTGGAGTATGCTGGATTAATCCTTTAGACTCAATTAATGCTTTGCAAATTTTATGATCACTTTCCATTATACACCGGAAGCTAGATGGTCTTGAGCATGCAACATACCAATTGTTAGAAGCTTTGTAGATTATATTCTGGATGTCTCCAGAACATGGGATGTACCTACCAATTTTTTACAGATCTCTACCCATAGTATCAAGTTAACATATTAAACACATTCTATCTAGCTATATGATTATTTTTAGAAGAGTAGTTTTTCTAAAATAAAGCTATAAGGAAATAAATTTACAAATGAGCAGACCTAGGGTCGTGCAATATCATTATTTGAAGTGAACCAAATTTTTTGCTAGGCAGTGTATTCTTTTCTTTTGAAATTATTAGATGAAATTTCAGAATACGATATCGATAACGAGCTACACCTACTGCAGAAAGAAATGAATTCTACCAAAATCGTTAAAACTTACGAATCTTTTAAAATATCGCCCGCTTTCGGAGAAATTGTTATAGCCAACCATAACAAGAATTGGTCAAGAGCAATTGTACGAGACGTAATACCAGGTGAAATGGGGAATAAGGCGGAAGTAAAGGTATTTATTACACTTTGAAAATGTTTTTCTATCGATTTTTCAGGTTTTCTAGGATTTCTACATGATTTTCCAATTATTTAGCAGGCTTTCCAAGTTTTTCCAAGGTTTTATAGCAATGTAACAGGTTCTTCAGGATTCCCTTGACCTAACCCATTTTTTCTAGGAATTTAACAGGTGTTTCAGGGATTTTTTAATATTGCCTAGGAATTGGACAAGTATTCCAGCATTTTCTAGGCCTTCTCAGGTTTTTTGGATATTGATATGTTTTCTTGGAATTTTCGAGGGTTTCACAAGATTTTACGGGTTTTCTACATGGTTTTCCAATAATTTGGCAGGCTTTCCAAGATTTTCTAGCATATTGTGTGTGGTCGCCTTCTGAGAAACATTCTTACAATATTTCCTCTGCTAAGATCTCTTGTGTTACTACAGTTAAAGTGATCGAAGAAA
>CAJUYH010011583.1:0-10891 GCA_910591685.1 Galerucella tenella | reverse complement strand
TGGCTCTCAAAAATGATATTGAAATTGATTTTGTTGAAATAGTTAACTTTTTTGAGAACAGACTACTTACAATAAACCAAAAAAAAAACCTTATTTTTGCCATTTACTTCATATAGCACCGACTTGCCACCATTTGATCAAATATCTATTACTGTATCCACAACAGAAATGTTTCATATCAAAACATCAAATAAAATTAAATATCTCGGAATTTTCCTTGATTCCCATTTACGATGGGACCACCAAATAAGCTATTTAATAAAAAAACTTAGATTTGTACTATATAAACTCAAATATCTATCTAATATTCTAAAGTTAACCTACCTTAAAATTCTTTATTATGCATTGGTCGAAAGCCACCTAACATATGGTCTTATTGCTTGGGGATCGGCTGGGGAAACTCTCATCGAGTACCTACAAAAAGTACAGAAAAGTATATTAAAAGTATTATTTCACAGACCCAGAACCTACCTTACAATTGAACTCTACCAAGAAGCTGAAGTATTTAACATCTGTCAATTATATGTTAAAGTCATTTTACTAAAGCAACATAAGGACAAAGCCACTCTAAAGACAATTCAACATGGCTATCCAACTAGATATAAGGAAAGTGCTGCCGTAATACCCTTAATGAAAAAAGCTATAGGTAAAAAAAGTTTCACATACCTGGCTCCAAAGTTATATAATCAATTACCTTCTGATTTGAAAAAAATTAACTCTTCAAGTTTATTCAAAAAAAAAAAAATTGGATCCAATCTTATCCGGCTGCTACAATGCAAAATTTTATTTCTTCGCGAAATGAAAGTTATTATAGTCTGTCAATCTTATCGTGATTTATAAAACTGAAAAAAAAAACCTTTTGTATTTTTTAATATTTTATCTGATGTTACTTACATTTGTATTGTCGTTTTATATTCTATATGTTATATCTTATATTTCAATTTTTTTTAATGTTCTCATATATACTTAAGACTTGTTTTAGTAACTGATTGCTTTTTAATTTTAATTTTTGTACATGCATTTTTCATAATAAATGAACTACCGCATTCACGCACAAGCATGGCTTTTGTGAATGTACCTACTGCTTCTTTTGCGAAGAAAATGGACTACTTATTTACTAAACTTATTTTTATATGCTTGTATCTTTTTAAATACATATTGTAATTATTGTTACTATAACTGAGGCAAAATAAATTATTATTATATAAAAAAAAAAATTATACTTTCTATGTTCGTCAAGTTTATCAAAATTCAGTGAATTGTTTTATAATTGTATATATTGTATAATTGTATTATAACGGAATAACGTATGGATGTTTTTTTCCAGTATTTTGTTAAATCCGACGAACTCACTTTTTCCAGATCTTTGAAACTTGCTTGCTTATGGGATGGTAATGGTTCATTATTCACCTGAAATATATTGTTGATGTCAGCTTATTGGGTTGTGAGAACGCCACTTATAGTGTTTTTTCGGTTCAATCTGATCAATCGGATCTATGATAACTTTTTTATAGCCTGATTAACTGCAATGAGTAACACAGATTCATTACTACGTCGAAGAAATTAAAAGGCAGGAAACAGCATCGTTGTCTTAACCGACAGCAAAGCTACACTACTGAAGGCACTTGAATCCAAAAGGTTAATTCTTTTTCATACTGAAAAAGTAAAGTCTCCACTTGAAAAAAGGCTCAGCCTAAAAACGCTAAAAGAAAAAATTGAGGAAACTACCTATAAATATTATCCAAAATAGCATAGGTAATCCTTAAATAAAATATATATAGTTTGAAAAACCACCTTTAGTTCCCAAAATATTTCTCATTGCTTGTTTATCTTCCCTATCCTGTTTATCATTAGCAGCCCTCCCTAAAGCTACTGTTCTTTCTCGAAATTATCAAACAATGCAAACCAACTTGACTTCTTCAAGATCCTGGAAGGACAACGTTAGTTATACATTTACAAAAATGAAGAAAACTGTAGCTGTTTCTACATTAAGTATTGGCATACAACATACATATTTTACAGCACTACTACCCTTTTAAAATTCTTGCCTCAACCCCAACCTAAACACTGCCTCCCATGACCTCACCCAAAGAATTATTCGAGAGTGAGCCACATTTTTTCAATTCATTTTTTTATATAATTTATTGAACTTCGTAGCAAATTCGCTGATTTAAAAAAATCATATTTCTCTTTCTTATGACTGAAACGTGGAGGCTTTAGCCCTATTGTGTCGATAATCACTAAAGATGAGATCCCTTGCATTATACGCATACTTATGGAGGGTGTTAAGGGCCCATTTACGTTACCAATTGTTTCTAAATCTATTCTCTTTCAACCAAATGGGATTTCAAGCGTTCCACTCACTCTTCTTTCAGCATATCGTTTGACAAAAATGTCGATGAACAGACTTTATGTATTCTAACCAATAGATAAATAGTCTACAACGACATTTCAGGGATACAAGGGATATTCTTTCAAGTTATTTTTTCAACCCTCCGATAATTTCTGAAACAATTTCTTTTTATTGTTTGATTATAGAGGCTGTTTCACAACGAGCTTACACACTTAATGTGTTTAAGACTACTCACACGATTTCTATAAAAAATGGCATGAATTAAAAACGAGTTTATGAATGAAATTCACTTCCGGTTATTAAAAAGTGAACGACACTTTGTTATTTTGAATATAACACCCTATATATTATCAACTACTCGGATCCCATATTAAATTTCAATGCTACTTTGTGTAGCATCCCTTATATCTGAAATTCATATTTATCGAGATATAAATTTTTTCAATAAAACATTGTCAGATGCAGACCTTCATATCGGAAATTTCGTGTGAACATCCCCAACACCACATAAAAACATCTTATCAAGTTCTGTTGATAGGTAGAAAGATCAAAGTAATTGGCGTCATGTCGAAAACTCCTTTTCTGTATAAAGGGTGGTTAACAAAATAATGAAAAGTTCAAGTTTAAAAATGTTGAATATTGCTAACACGGTAGCTTTCTCAAACGAGGGGAGGTATAATGAAAAAATTTTAATTTACACAGAGCCTCAATACTGAGGTTTAATAAGGGAGAATAATTGTTGATATCCATTTGGTCGTTAAGAAAATTACCTGAATATTGGTTTTAATTCATCTCAAGAGCTTCTGGAAGATTTAATTCGAGGGATTTGGGTTCTATATCTATGAAAAATTTCAAAATTTGAATCGAAAGTGTGCTGATTTGCTAATATGAAGATTTAAGTAGTAAGAATCTGATTTTTGGTTGTCATAGCTACGTTTGTGTTCTGAAATTCTGGTTTTAAAATACCTGAAAGCTCTACCTATATACATTTCATCAGAGTTGTCATTACCACATTTTAATTCATAAACTCCTGATTTGTTCAATGTTGAAGATTTAGATTTAATCAATTTGGATAAATTGTTATCGGTTTTGAAGCAAATATTCGATTCCAAAGTTTCTGAAATTGATTTGATTTTTAAAGATGGTATTTCAAAGTATGTTAAGCTTTTGAATTGATTATTTTCGTTTTTATCAGAAGGAAATACTTGTTCTAGAGTATGTTCATTCTTGTTTATGATATTGTCTATTAAATTTAAATTGTAATTATTATCAACTGATATTTGTTTCATTATATTTAGCTCGTTGTTGTAATTGTCAATATCCAATGGAACTGTTAAAAGTCTATGTATAATACTATTGAAAGCTGCGAATTTATAACGGAGTGGGTGGACCTAACTATTATGAATTGTAATGTCTGTATGTGATGGTTTGTGAAATATAGAAAAATCATGTTTATCATTTATATTTGGAATTATAAGGTCTAGAAAGTTTATAGACCTGTTTTGTTCAATTTGTACTGTAAATTTTATGTGTTTATAAATTGAGTTAAGAGTTAATAGAGAGTTATTGGAAACACGAATTTACTGCCTTGCAGTAATAGTGCTCGACCTTATAGTCCAGTAAATGAAGGCGAAAAATACCGTCAACATGGGCATCTGGTCCAGCAAGAAATTTTTTTTTTATTTGCAGGTGATAGTAGGTACATTCAACCCCCAAAATGTCAGGCTCCTGAAATTTGTGGGAGGGTCGGAAAATGGCTCTAGAGATCCCGAAAATCCGTTTTCCGCCGATATCTCCCGAACTACGATCCCTAGAGAATTTTTGTCCAGACAAAAAATGAAGAGCAGTTTATTACCTTCAAAAGTTGTCCTGACCATTTTTTCCGTTACACCAATATTTTTTGCAAAAATGGTGGTTGAAAAGTTCGCAGTTTTCTGAAACTTAGAAACTGACGTTTCTAGTCCTGGGGTAACCGTTGTAACGTCTTCAGTCAGAGCTTGATCACAAATTAAACACACGGGCGTACTAGAATCCTTTGCGACTTCCATTTTTTTACAGGAATGAACAGTATTTATCAAATCATTAGATGTCATTTCACCCTCAACAATATTAATGATCTTAATTAAAAAAATGAAACCTTACCGTGTGCTCCAAAAAAAAAGCTCAAGAATTTTCGATATTTCCCTGTGTTTTTTTATCAATGAAAATTTTAAAATTTATTATTTAATAATAACAATAAAATTAATGATGACTTGAATTTCACTTTTTACACTGGAATACTTCTAATTTATTCTTTAAAAATCACGAAAGAGATAGTGTTTACATGTAAAATTGTCAGTTGTTGACAAACAATGCAGCAGAAACCATCGACGTGTTTACGCACTATAGTGGCGGCGTGCGAGAATAAAATGAGGCATCCATCACAACAAATTTAGAGACAAAGAAAGATGTGTATTGTTTAACGTCTACAATAATCCCAAAATTCGGTTCTTGTTACGTTAGGAAATACAGTTTTGAGTTAGTAAAGTGATAATTAGAAGAACAAGCTTAGTGCGAAGAAAAAAGTGGTACGATAAAACATTGTTTAAGTGGAAGTGATACAATAAAACAATAAATCAGGTTGGTTTATTTTACATTGTTGCCATACTGTAAAAAAAAGTAGATATTCTGAGGATTGGATGAAAGCGAAGAGCCTTCCGAGCTGTTGAAGCGAGGCCAGCTTTTTACGCTAATTCCAAGAGGTGTATAAGGGAAGCAAATTAATAACTATGGAAAAAATCGAAGAAATGTTTAGTGTCATAACAAGTAAGATGGACGACATAAATAACAAAATGCAGTTTATGTTGACTGAGATGAAGGAATTAAAAGCAGAAAATTTAAAATTGAAAGAAGAGATGAATAAACAAAATGGGAAGATAGCTGCACTAGACAGGGAGATCAGGAGAAAAAATATTCTAATAAGAGGAATAGAAGAAAACAATGTAGAAGAGCATGAAAAAATAAAAAATAAAGTAGTGAAAGTGTTGAGGGAAATTGGAGTGGAAATAGAACCAGACCGCGATATTGATGAAATTAGAAGAATGGGAAAACCAAAAAATGATATGCATAGAGCTATCTTACTGAAACTAACATCAGGGGACAAGAAATTTGACATACTAAAACAAAGGAAACAACTGAAAGGCACGAACGTTTGGATTGATGAAGATTACCCAAAAGAAATTGTTGAAGAAAGAAAAACACTGATTCCGTTCCTAAAAGAAGCAAGAATGAGTGGACATAAAGCTGTCATCAAATATAATAAGTTGATAATCAACAGCAATGTTTATGGCGTAGATGACATAAGAACAACTTCATTTCAAAAAGCGTTGGCTTCAGAGGACAAAAAACGGAAAATGAATGAAAGATCACCGGAAACATACGGCATTGATGACAAAATAACGAAAAACGCGAGAAATACAAAAAACTGATAAAGAACAAGAAGGATAAAAATGGAAAGAGATCTGGCAATGAAACGGACAGCGCAAATGGAAGCGGAAATAACTATGAAAAACTAAACGTGAATCTAGAGGAAAACCAGAACAAACATAACATTGAAAATACAAACAGAAATGTCACAACGTCAGAGATGGAAAATAAAAACGTGATAAATGAAATTGATGGAAACATATGGAACATTGCAACATGGAATGTCAGAGAATTGGCAGGTAAAGAATATGAATTAATGCAAGAATTTAACAGAGAGAAATTAGATATACTAGGAATCACTGAAACCAAAAAGAAAGGAAAGGGCGAAATCGAATTAGAAGGACATTTATTCATTTATAATGGAGTTTTAGTAAATAGTAGAGCTAAAGAAGGAGTGGGTTGTATCATAAATAAGAGACATATAGCAGCTATTAAAAACTGGGAAGGGATATGCATGGGGAAATTGAAAGAAATAATAATGGAGCAAGGTTAATAACTTTTTGTTTAGTCAATGATTTAATGATTGCTAATTCGTTTTACCAACATAGAGACAGTCATAAGTATACAAGGGAAGTAAAAAGCCGAAACGAGAAGTCTATTATTGACTACGTAATTATCAATAGATGCAACAGAACGGATATTAGGGATGTCAAAGTAAAGAGAGGAGTAGAATTATATAGCGACCACTATTTATTGAACGCAAAAATTAAAATGTCAATTAAAAGAGAGAATAACCGAACACAGAGAGAAAAAAATTGAAAACAGCAATCAGGTCATACAAATTAACCGAAATGAAAATAGCGAAAAAATATAAAGAATTGACGGAAAAAGAATTCGAAGAAATTGAAGTAGCAAGTATAGAAGTAGAATAAATATGGGGAAAATTTAAGTCAGTACTGATAGAAACTGCTAAAACCGTTTGCGGGGTTACTATCACAGGAAGCAATAAAAAGTTAACGAAATGGTGGAAGGCACAAATACAAACACAGGTGAAAATAAAGAAACAAAAGTGGAGAGAGTATTTACAAAAAAAAAACAAATGAAAGCTATGAAATTTACAAAACGCGAAGAACTGAAACCAAAGAGATGGTAAACAATGCTAAAAGAGAAGCCTGGAAAGAAATTGGCGATAGAATAGAACGAGACAGTGAAGGGAATCAGAAAATATTTTTCAAAGTATTGAAGACGCTGAGAAACGGTAGAAAGAATAATACAAGATATATCAAGAACAAACAAGGAGTTATACAAAGAGGAGAAGCGGAAATTATGGATAGGTGGAGAGAATATTTTGAAGAATTATTAAACGTAGAAAGCGAGCATGAGATAATGAATGATGAGGAAGTAATCACCAATCAAGAAAAGAATAATATAAACAAAGAATTGATAATACTGGAGGAAGTCAAAGATGCCATACAGACATTAAAAAGGGGGAAGGCAGCAGGACACGACAATATCACGACCAAAATGCTACAGAATATGGGAGAAAAAGGACTTTAATTAATAACAGACATGCTCAATAGAATATGGGAAGAAGAGAAAATACCGGAGGATTGGGAACTAGGAATAATAATGCCATTATTTAAAAAGGGGAAGGCAGTGACTGTAACAATTATCGCGGAATAACAATACTATGGTACTAAAAGTTTATGAAAGAATTTTAGAGAAGCGATTACGGAACATAATAGACATTCAGTTGGAGCAGTCACAAAGTGGCTTCAGAAAAGGAAGAAGTACCAATGACCATATATATTCACAATTCGGCAAATTATAGAGAAAAAGTATTCACAAGGTGAAAAAGTATACTTAGGGTTTATAGATATACAGAAGGCATTTGACAGCATCCCAAGAAATTTAGTTTGGCAAAGCTTGAGACAAAGAGGCGTTGGGAAGAAATTGAGGAATAATATAAGATGCATCTATAAAACAACCAGGAATTATGTTAGGAAAGACAATGCACAGTCGGAGGAATTTGTATCAAAAGAGGGGCTGAGACAAGGGGAAGTATTGAGTCCTGTACTATTCATCACGGTGATGGACGATGTGCTTAAAGAACTAAAAGATACATATAGGATATAGAAATATGGAAGCTATTAACCTATCTGAGTGTGTATTTGCGGACGATTTAGTTATATTCGCAAAGAACAGAAGAGACCTGCAACATAATCTATTGGCATGGAAAGAAGCATTCAAAATTCGGAATATGAATATAAATATAGAAAAGAGTAAAGTAATGGTTATAGGAAAAGAAAACGAGAACATGAACTTACAACTAGAAGGAACTGAACTACAACAAGTCAATAATTTCAGATATTTAGGAATACAGATACAGAGTAATGGAAAACAAGAAACAGAAATAAATGAAAGGATAAGTGCCGCAGTAAAAGTATACTATAGCTCAAATAAAAATTTCCTAGGCAGAAAATAGATATCCAAACAAACAAAACTGAAGGTCTATGAAGCAATATATTGTCCAATTCTCACATATGGCTGTGAAAGCTGGGTTCTCACCAAATCACTCAAGAGCAAGCTACAAGCAGCGGAAATGAAATACTTACGTAAAGTAAAAGGAGCGACCAGAAGGGATAAAATACGAAATGAAATCATAAGGCAAGAGTTGAATGTTGAACCAATGATAGACAAAATACAGAGACAACAGTTGGAGTGGTTTGGACATGTCACCAGAATGAAGAATGATATACCTGTCAAGAGGATATGGTATTCTAGAACACCAAAGAGAAGACAGAGAGGACGACCAAGACAATCATGGAACAAAGCAGTTGCAGAAATTCTAGAGAAGAGGAGTATTACATGGATTGAAGCAAGTTCGAAGGCTCGTAACAAAAAGGAATGGACTAAATTTGTCTACGAAAAGTAAAAAGCCACCCTGACACCCGTAGGGTAAACCAGGGTTAAGATTATATATATAATACTTGATACACATATCAAAGGAAAGTTCAGAATGTGACCTTATATCGGGTATGATGCTTGACCGGGAAGAATTTTACTGTAAAGAGAAAAAACTGCTCGAAAAAACTCAGAAGAATAGCTGTCTTCCCTCAGGAAACTGGAAATTTCCCCGATTTTACTAAAAACCCAGGAGCCTTGGACAAAAAAAATCATACCATCGGCAAGAGGATACTCCAGCCTTTCTCCCAATATAAATTATAAGCGGGTTTGACAATCAATCATCGAGAAAAATCCACAAAAATCGCCACTTGGAAAACACATTATTCAAAAAAATACGGGCGAATTATTGGTAGCATTGTTTCGGGATAAATGAAGTACCCAACAAAGAACCATTATCCGATAGGATTGGCTGAAATAACTCTTAATAAAAATGATATGAATAAATCCATGGAAACATTGTGAAATCTAGCAAAGACGAATTTTGCCCTGGTTTTCCAATGACCCAGGAGCACAAATTGGGTGGATAAAAACGCCTTAGTAGCCACAGATCCCTTCTTTCACCTGCACTTTGATTCATTGAAAAATATTGATTTTCACGCGAGTTATTAAAAAATTAGTAATTTACTTGGGGACGTCAAGCCATAGACAAAATAAAAGAGACGGATTGAAGCATAGGCGGTATTGGGCATAACGTTTCTGCGCCGCCACCCGCGCATCGAGTCGCTGCGGTCTCGAGAACTACAAGACTTTTTACATAAGGAGAATGGAATAAAATACTTTAAAATATTATAAATTACCTTTCACTTCAACATTTTGCCCTTAATGTCGATGAATATCATCGAATATCCTAGTATATTAACTTTTAAGTCAATAAAAATATATACAAAATCAATCATACTTTGGTTGATGTGAATCTGGCTTCTGTTTGTCAAATGTCAATAAGAAATATACATAAGTACATAAATATTTATTATAGTAGGATTATGAGTAGGATTTAAAATTAGTTTTACATATTATAAATTTATTTAGGATTTCAGTTCTAATAAAGGAAATAAAAGTAAGGGAACCTTTGAATTGTCATCACTAAATATAATTCGTCATGTATTGCAAAAAATTGTAATAGTAAATATTTTTGTCCACTTCGCAATTTGTAGTAAGAATGAAACATTTTTCAAATCTCCATTTGATATAAATCAAAGTGAACAGTGCTACAAAAGTTTAGAACTTCCTTCTACATCCAATGATCAAAGGTTGTGTGAAGATCATTTTTATAATAATGCATTTATAGGTTCATTATGCAAAATACTTATTAAATTTGTTTTACCTTTGTAATCCTTACATCAAGCATCATAACATAATACACCACCAAAAATAGTTGAACATAACAATAATACCCAGGCTTTTGAAAATACCGTATTGCCTGTATTAAAATGAAAGCTTATTTTTTCTAACTCAAACTCAATTTGGAACATCTATAACTAACAAACTATGTTTGGAATCTAGTACTTTAAGTAAAATAAATGAAACTTAGTGTAAATAACTCATCTCTCAAGAAGAATTTATTATATTAATAAAGATCTGAGTTATTTCAAAATTAGATCCAGCAGGCTTAGATTTAAAAAAAAGTAGTAGGTACTGTTAACTGCAAGAAACATAAACTTTCGTGGTCAATAACATTATCCATTTATAAAAAGGGACCACAAGATGATGTTTTGAAACGTTTTATATCCTTGCCCAGTAAATCTACTTTACAGTTACTTCTACGATCAGTGCCATTTGAAACTGGAATTAATAAAGCAATTTACTATACGCTCAAAGAAAGGGTTGTGAAAATGAAGCATATTGATGAAATAGCTCCATAAGAACAATTGACTTTGGATGTGTCTAGCGACAAAGCTATAGGCATAAAAATTGGAATTCTACTGAGGATAGGGTTAAACTTAGCTCAAAAAAGTTTGTCACCTTATAAATTAAAAAATAATAGAAGTAGTGAGAGGACTAGCAAATAAAAATAATGTTTTTTCTTTGTAACTTACGGTACTGTGTTTTATTTATTTTGTTTCAGACCTGTTCCTGCCTTTATAGAAATGGAGAATCTACTTTCTTTTTTGTTGTTTCTGTGAATAATTTTAAAATAATGTGCAATTTCATGTGATATTGGATTAA
>CAJUYH010011582.1:0-10891 GCA_910591685.1 Galerucella tenella | reverse complement strand
CTCGCACTTTCTGGAGGGTCTTCTTCACACCTAGATGTCCTCCTGACGGACTGTCGTGTAATTTCCGCAGTACTGCTGCTACCCTTGTTCTTGGAATCACCAACTGTCTTCTACTTTCGGAACCTTCATCGTTCTCGATTACTCGCTGTAGCAAACCGTTTTCCAGAACCAGCGAGTCCCACTGGGCCCAATACGATTTCATCGTTGGCGAGTACCTTGAAATCTCCTGCCAAGTAGGTCGACAGTTTTCCTTTTTCCAATGTCGGATTTTCTTCAAGTCGGGATCGTTCTCTTGTTCCTCTTCCAACTTTTCCGGTGTCCATTCGTCGCTGGTCACCGTGGTTCTTCGAATGGCAGCTTCCTCAGCTTCTGTTTTGGTGCAGTGAGAGCACTCTGCTGTGCATGGTCTTCTGTTTGTAGCAGTTCTCGGTCGCTTGCACGAACTGCGTACATGTCCCATTTCTCCACAATTCCAGCATCTCACAGCTTTCGATTTTCCATTTGAGATGCTTTCCATCATGTTGACAAGCTGGTCAAGCTTGTTCTCCACTTCTTCGTCTGCTACAGCACTCACCTTGCCGTATACTCCGGAAGCCTGTGTAGCTGCTTCGTACTCCAAGGCTGCAGAGAGTACGTCGACCAGTGTCTTGTGCCGAGCCAAGCGTAGAGTTCTCTGCATTTCATGGTCACGAACTCCGTCGATGAATGTCTGTACCCCTAAACATTCCATGACATTCTCCGGTGCCGATGGATAGGCAAACCGCACCAACCTCGCAATGTCTGCTTCGAATTCCTGCAGAGTTTCGTCGCGTTTTTGTTTGCGGTTTTTCAGCTGCGACTGGTACAGATGCTCCAAGTGTTCCAGGCCATATCTCATGTTCAATCGCTTTTTGAGTTGTTCAAAATCTTCGGTCTCTTCCACTGTAATGGTCTGGAGGATATCCATGGCGTCCCCTCTAAGGGCAAGAGTTAAATTCAACGCTTTTTCTTTCTCACTCCAGTTGTTTGCCTTTGATGCCGCCTCGAATTGCTTAAGATAGTTCGACCATGACGTTTTACCATCGAATGTTGGCAGTTTCACTCGGCTGTTAATATCGTTTTCCCTTTTCGGTTTCAACTCTACTTTCTCTGCCAGTTCGTCGTTGTTCGGGGCTTGCCTAGTTGTAATATCCGGGTTATTACTAGTCTTCTTTTCGATTTCTTTGATTTTTTGTTTCATTTCTTGCTCCATTCTTTTAATCTTTTCTTCCACGGCAGAAATTTCAGTTTTCATAGATGTCATTTTATTTTCTATGTCCGCCGAAAGTTTACTTTCCATGGACGAAATTTCGTTTTTTATATCAGACATTTTGTTTTCCATATCCGTCGAAATTTTATTTTCCATGGATGAAATTTCGTTTTTTATATCAGACATTTTGTTTTCCATCGAAGACATTTTTTTTTCTATCGTCGAGGTTATAGAGGCGGACGCTTCGTCGGTGAATTCAAACGTTTCCGGGTCCAGTCCATTGCTAATCATAGCATTTTTCAGTCGTTCCACTAACGCTGACTTGGCCCCACTTGTGTCCAATTCGTAATCCTCCAACTCTTTTCGAAGCTCTGAAACTTTTAATTCACAAAGTTTCTTCGCCATCTTCCTGTATATTTATTTTTCAATCCCACTTCTGACACCAATGTAACGTTTATTCTAATTTATATTTACAATTAATTTATATGTACGGATTTATATTCAAATACAGTCCTTATTTAATAATTTATATAATACACTAAACACACACTAACAATAATTTATATGAGAGTCACTTAATAAACACTTTATCGAGGCGCGATTGCTTTCTTTCAGTATCAACACTAACTGACTAACTAACTCGCTGCGATGCTCGTCGCCTATTTATACTCGCACGAATGTAGTTCTAGAAAACCTCTCGAAGTTCTGGTGGATGCGCTGGGTTTTTCTAGATGTTACGTATTCTAGACTAGTGCCGAAGCCTTCAAAAACAGTAAAAAGTGAAAAAAAATAATAGTAGGATGAAACCCATTAGAAAAGGAGGGGAATATGATATAATTGAGGAAAAAAATAAATTACGGGCGATCCGAGTTCGGGAAGTGGGAGGGGGTGGGTTTTTAAGGGTAAAAAATGGTTTATCTCGATTTCCGGCAAAACCACAAGTCCTACGAAAAAAAGTTAAATGGCAAAGTTGTGAGTAATAAAAAGCTCTACAACTTTTGTATTCACAATCTTTACACATAACCTCAAAATTTATGTGAAAAACTCAAATAACCAAGTTTTTGGTTTTTTATTTTTATCTTTTTCAAAAAAAATATTTTTTTTACGAAATTTTGTGAAAACTTACCTTATTATGTCCCAAATACACTGTAATTTATTTGATTTGAAATATACTTTTTTTTCACCCTATTTTGACTTAATATCAAAAAAGCACCATAATTTTCAATCGAAAATTCTCGCGTCAAAATATCAGCTTTTTTTAAAAAGTCGGTGGGCTTTTTGTTCGTTGAAATCTCTACTTTCCGATAGTCTGAAAAAAATATACATCTCCATGGTAAATGTTCTCAGAAAATGCAAAAAATCAAAAAAACTCAAATTCGAAGTTTTTTTAATCACTATGTACAATTTTCAGCTATTTATTAAAATTCACAATTCAATTACTCAAAAAACGTAAGATTCCATGTTTTACATTGATAGACCAAAAAATTGCAAATCGAAATACACCAAAGTAACGTAACCTAAAAAATGGATTACATTTAATCAAGTCTATTTATAAATGTAAAAATGAAAAAATTACACTGAGTCAATCAAGGTTTCAAAAAAATCAATTGGCAAAAATTAAATCACCCTTCATTTTGGCAAACCTCTCACCCACTGAAGGAGCAGCAGAACAGAATTGTTACAGGGCATATTATCAGCTTCAAACTTGGTTAGGCAACGAATTGACAACAACAGATAGAAGCTGGAAGAAACATCAACGTGTCATTATGACCAAATTTACAGAAAAGGATTTAATTCCGGAAGTATTGCTCAAAGCTATTTGCTGTCGCTGTGAAGCTGGGTGTAACAGTTTGGAATGTGGCTGCCGAAAACATGGTTTGAAATTCACAAATTTATGTAAAAATTGTCATGGTTCTGAAAATTGCTCCAATATGGAAGAAAAAACCAACGAAGAAGTAAATGATTCAGATGAAATTGTGGATGAAGAACCAATGCAGATTGGAAATAACATTGGAGACGAAAAAGGTGATATGGTCTTGAATATTTCGAAGATCAACTAGAGTTGGAAAGGTTTGTCGAGTCTAACGATGAAGAAATGCCATCAAAGAAACAAAAATTAACGGATAGGTGATTAGAATTCAAGATAGTGTATTTATAAATGTCAAGATTAACGTTTTTAAAATTATTATAATGTATTCAAAGTGAATTATCTAAATTCAATAGTACGATTTACATGTATATTCACATTTTATGAGATTTTCTATGACATGAATGTAATTCGAATTTAGTGGATAAACTTTTTAACTCGACAAAATTGCAGCAATCACATTTTTTCTATGAAATTGTACAGTGATTAAAAAAAACTTCGAATTTGAGTTTTTTTTCATTTTTTGCATTTTCTGAGAACATTTACCATGGAGATGTATATTTTTTTTCAGACTATCAGAAAGTAGAGATTTTATCGAACAAAAAGCCCACCGACTTTTTGAGAAAATCTGCTATTTTGACGTGAGAATTTTCGATTGAAAATTAGGGTGCTTTTTTGATATTGAGTCCAAATAGGGTGAAAAAAAAGTATTTCAAATCAACTAAATTACAGTGTATTTGGGACATAATAAGGTGAGTTTTCACGAAATTTCGTAAAAAAGATACTTTTTTTTGAAAAAGATAAAAATAAAAAACCAAAAACTTGGTTATTTGAGTTTTTCACATAAATTTCAAGGTTATGTGTGAAAATTGTGAATACAAAAGTTGTAGAGCTTTTTATTACTCACAACTTTGCCATTTAACTTTTTTCCGTAGGACTTGTAGTTTTGCCAGAAATCGAGATAAACCATTTTTTACCCTTAAAAACTCACCCCCTCCCACTTCCCGAACTCGGATCGCCCGTAATTTATTTTTTTCTTCAATTATATCATATTCCCCCCCTTGTCTAATGGGTTTCATCCTACTATTATTTTTTTTTGTTTAAAAAATTATCGACCCTGGTCTATTCCAGATAATTCTCGAAAATTAGGCGGAGGAGCCATAGTCGTATCATATGGGAATTTCACTGGGGGCACTAATTGAGCACATTAATGCAGCAGCTCGCGTAACATTATCTATAACGTCAGATGTATTACATAATTTTCGCTTAAAAGGAACTAAAGTTCCTACCGTGTGTCCCGCGACACGTTCTACCTTTTTGTTTTTCTGCTGTTCTTTTCAATGCTTTTTGCAGCATTCATCGATAAAGACAGCTCGTGATTTTTTTTGTTCTTCTATTTCATTGAGAAATTTCTTTTTGGGTCGAAAAACGATTTATACCTACTAAATTAAAAATGTCCATTATCACATCTATTAAATTGTAATCCAATTCTGTTTCGTGTTTCCTTCTACTGTTCATTTTCTTTATAACGGAGTGATTTTCTTGTTAATATATCATAAGAGGTATATATTATACGTATATCACTCAATTGAAATGACAAATCTACCTTACTCGGTGATGATGAATCATTTTCATTATATAGTACGATGAAAATTGCAAGTCATTGTGAAACATGTGAAAAATAATCTTATAGGACAGAGCAATCTTTCATAAATTAGATTTATTTTGTAAGGTAATGGGAGCAGAATATACCACCTCCTTCGCCATTACTTGAGAAAATGGTATCCACAAAATTTAATTCACCATAAAATCTTGGAAATTATATTCTTCAAATTTCAGAATGATGATAAACAATAATTAATGAAACAACTGTTTAATTATTACTGGAGAACGGTAAGAAACGATTAGCACCCCTTTAAGACAAGTCTAAAAAAATGAAAGTTTGAGTTTATGGGTATACCATCACCATCGCCATTATCAGGTAGTAGTTATGGAAGAACTGTTTGATAAGTACCGAGAAATGGTTGGAAAACAATCAGCACCGCTCTAAGAAAATTCTGTGAAACGAATAGTTTGGGCCTATGGGTATAAAGTCAAGAGCGCTCTTATCGTGCGAGTTCAAAGTTCACTAACCATATGTATCAAATCAGAAGACACAGAGGTTACCAAAATGTGAGATCACGATCTCGAAATAATCTATCAGATTAAGTACCATTTTTTTTTTGCTTGAGGATGCAAAATACTGCGTCTTATTATTCATATTGTCACTTTTAATTGTCAAAGTCACATAGCTGACATTCAAATGAAAACTTCGCTGGTGAAAGACTTTTTAGAATCGCTGAAAACTAAATACATATACTTATCCTTTTTTCTCACGTCAAAATTGCCTAAGTCTGTCCTATTCATCTTATGGATTTTATTTGGAAGTTATGATTAAACGCAATAAAAGAAAACAAAAACGGTGAGTATGTCTTTGTTGAGTCGTATGACCCGCATGATAAGACTGCACTATTTGACTATACCAGCACCTTCGCCATTATTTAAAATTTAGCGAGATTTGGGAAAACTTTGAAAATAGCCTTCATTAGTTCTCTATAAAGTGCTAGGTAGGGGTTATTGGAAGTACTAGAATACTGGGATTGGAATTTAGGTTGACAATAAACAAAATTCTAACCACTCCGTTGGCTAGAAGAAGCGATAATTATCAACTCCACAGCTAGTAGTGGAAAACCGTTTCCACCTGTCATTAAATTTTAATACAGTCATACAATTTTACATAATTGTACACGAATTCAATCACTCGGATGGATTTTTAACCAGATACTAACACAAATTAATCGATCGTTCGTTGATATCAAACAGTTAATATAATTAACAAAACTCATTACTTGTGCATCTGTTTGAAATACACGAAATTACTGTTTTAAATGGATTGTATTCCCGGTAGAGCTTTTTCAATTGAACGATTCAACTCACGGACGTCGATTTAACAATTTTGGAATTTAGGTGGAATTAAAATGGGTAGGTACAAAAAAAAACTTCGTGTTTAGGGCACGTAACAAAGTTAAGAATGTGCCATGGAAATCAAATCAGGCTAAGAAGATTTTCTGGGTGGAATAAAACCAAACTGGGAAGCGATTCTCATTGTTTTCAGGACGCAGTATCTGACATTTCAAGCAAATTCAAAATAATGAAATAGGTTAAGCAATAGGTAGATGTTTTTGACAAAAATTCTATTAGGAAACGGATGGTGATACTATACACTGTGTGCCGAAATAAAAGAGTACATTTTTCAATTGGAAATATTTTTTTTGTTTTCTGGGCGATTTATTTTCTTTTTGCAGGACTAATAACCTAACATGTCCTCAATATGACTGTACATTTGGAAGCAAAAATAATGTACGGGGTCGGACTTATAAATAAAATTATATAACAGTGCATTTGAGCTCGTTGCAAATGAAAACTGTCTTAGCTAAAGTTGTACTTATATGCATTTTCGGTATATTAACTATCCAGGACACTTCAGTGGAAAGGAAATTTTCTGAAATTATCGGATTCGCGAAATACCATTTTTTTATTAAATAACATTTTAACAAATAACATTTATGAAAACAGTTGAATAACTTTAAAACTTAGAGTAAAATATTATGAATGTGGCCACCATGATTGTTTACCACTTCTTGAAGTCGTCTGCGCCATAAATTTATTGCCCCATTTATTGCACCCTGTTCAAAATTGTTCCGAGCAAACTGCATTCTTTCTTTAAGCTGCTCGATTGTTTCAAATTGTTGTCCGTCACACAAATTTTGTTCGACAATTCCCCAAATTGAATAATCAACCGGATTTAATTCTGGGCTGTTAGGGCCACATTCATACCATTTTTCTCAAGTTTTAAAGTTACTAAACTATTTTCATAAATGTTATTAGTTAAAATTTTATTGAGTAAAAAAATAGTGTTCCGCGAATTCGGTAATTTCGGAAAATTTTCCTCTTTCATGAGGTGTTCTGGATAATTTATATACCGAAAATGCATATTAGTACAATTTTAGCTATAAATTGAAGAAATATGTAAATATTTTCTTTATTGCTATTTCTAATAGGTACACGGAAATGGAAGCCTATAAAAATGTATTTATAAGGTTTGTTCTAACCCGTCGAAAAACCGTAACATGACGATCACGCTCATGCGCAGTGATTAAAATGCGTTCCAACCGAGACGTGATGGTTTATCGGACGATCCTATTTGCGTTCCAACCTGCCTTTGGATCATTCATGTAACGGTTTCAGGACGGTAATTTCGATACACGGCTCAAATTGAATACTGTTTGGGCTGCCCTGCGCATTGATACATTGAATTAAACAGCTGTTTTATCTGTCATTTAGCTTGTTATGTTTCTTGCATTCCTTCAAGTGTTTTGACCATTTTTTCGATTTTTAATTTTTCTAGCTAATGTTTTGTGTGGCGTTTGGTGCGTTACTGTATATTAATCTTGCTTTAGTCAAAAAAGTTCTTTGTAAAAATGAGTGACGATGGAATTAGCGATTTTTCAGAATTTGATAGTAAAAGCAGTAAAGATGATTTGGAATTAATTCACAACAAAAGAATTAAGAATGAAAATGATTTAGGTGAGAACTTTGTAACACTCGTTCTCTCCTTAAGAGACAGATCCCGGCTAGAGACTCTCTCAAGGGTGGATCGACTCCATGTTGATGCCACACTAGGTATGCCAGAGGGTTGACAGACTATAAGAACATAGGGCGCCACTACTTTTTTAGACGTCGACGAAAAAAGATAATTTAATGTTAAGAAAAAAGAAACTAAGGTGAAAAAGGTAGAAACACCTTGTAGTATTTACTTAAAGTTAAAAAAAAATAAAAAAGTTACAAACTTACGTAAACCCGGACACAGTCCCTACAGCTCTTACAGCCGGGTATAGAAGAAATAAAAAAAGAAGTTTAAATATTAAATTTATTCCGCCTCAGGAGGTAACATGAAGGAAAGTGAAAAAATTAACCTGTACTTCTGTAAGGTACTTAGCTTAGGTATGTCCTGAAGTTGAAGTGGAGAGGTCCTGAAGTTGAAGTGGAAATATAGATGCCTTAGAGTTGAAATATAGTTGTCGGTGTGGAAGTATAGATGTCTTAGAATTGAAATATAGTTGTCGGTGTGGAAATATAGATGTCTTGGAGTTAACGTACAACTGGCATGTAAACGGTAACCTGGCAGTAACGGTATTTTGCAGGTGTAACCTGGCAGTAACGGTATTTTGCAGGTGTAACCTTTTTTTTTTTTTTTTGTGGGTGGGAAAATCTTCTAAAGACGCCTGGGAAGATGTCCCAGGTGTGCTGAAACCCACCCTCTTCTCCGACGGCGCGCGTGGGACCGTTCTTGGCGAACATAGCTTCACTACGCGCCGGCTTTCCTTTCATTCACTCGGCAGTAACGGTATTTTGCAGGTGTAACCTGGCAGGGATATCCTGGCAGTGGTAACGCAATAAAATTATATCTTCAAGGTATAACCAATATCACTTGTACACAGGATTTCGTTGTACATCAGTACAAGGTAGATATCATCCGTTCAGAAGCTCTGAGAGCATAATTCTTAACTGGAGACAATGCTGAAAAAAATGCACAAGAAAATTTTGGTCTAAAATTTGAAGTTAAGCTTTTCCCCTCACGTAATATCCAAAATTTTGCTTTCTCGGTTCATTTGCATTGCTGACCTGTTTTTCTCGACGAACTTAATGACTGGGCTATATTTTTTTAAACTTTCAGCTTCTCGCTTCTCGCTTTTGTTTTTGATCACCTTGTATGATTTAAAAATATCCGAGGCTTAATAATACTATCACAATATCTAGTTGGTATTCAATATCAAATATTAACACAGTCGATAGATAAACATGTACATTCATTTGTATGTAAGTACAAAATATTTACAAAAGATAAACTTACCGTCCGGAATGAGGTATACATAATACTTAAATTAAATAAACGCCAGAATGGATACAAAACTAAGCTAACCGTTTAGAATCCGCAAATAATGCAAACAAAATTTGGAGTGTTTTGCGCTCGCTTTAATTAGAGTTACAAATTTAGTTTACTTGCCGTTCATTTTCAAACGAACAGACAGTTTTTAGTGAGAAAGTTTCTATAATTCGTATAAAGTTCAGTTCGCTCAGTTATATTCAAAATAGAAAATCTGAAATATCTACCCAACTACTTAAGTAGTTTCTTGCTTTTTTATGTAGGTCATGGTATATAGTAGCATTTAAGAAATATTTTGTACGAGGCTTATATTTTGGTGTTAAAATCCATTTAACATCATGTGTTGATCTCTAACCTTTTTTCTTAAAATTCAAATATTTCGCGCGTTCTTTTTACCGGTTTCCCGCATAATTAATTCTAACGTGGCCAATACCCCTCCTCATTTCCGTTAACTCCATGTTAACTTCACTTGTTCAGAGTTTCAGAGTCATCGATAGAATATGGCTCGTTCTATGCTCCGTCCAAACAAAGGACGTCAATCTCTTTTTACCGCTTTGTTAATTAGTAGTGATAGTGTATTAATGAAATTGTTATCTAAGATTATCTAGTTATATGCCTCTGGGGACTGGTAAGGTGACTATTCTATTACTTCAATTAATTATAACCGCAATTGGCGCAATTTTCAACGGACATCGTTATCTTATAAAAACCAAAGGTTGTCAAATCACAAAACTCTGACTTTGAATATTATTATGTGAGAATCTTTCATAAACCGGCTGCTTGTGTCTTGACCAGTATAAAACATAATCGTTTGAATCTGTTATGAGAACTTATATTGCGTTTTTGGTATAACTTTTATTGCTTTTTTGGTATACCTAATATCTACTTGACAAATATAATTATTTGTACCTGTTGTTATAGAACATAATTATTTGACTCTGTTGTGACAAATTATATTGTTATTTGGTATCTGCTATTTGTATCTGTTGTAAGACTTATATTCTTTCATGGTATCTCATTGAGATATTTAAATATACAGTGATTTTATTATCATTATTATTGTAATTTATTGTACTTCTGTATTCTATTTTTCCCCTATTGAGGGGTGGTCCTTCGAAACAAATCTTTCAATCAACTAATGTGAATAAAGAAGGAACTGGCTATAGTTGTTATTATTTAACCACAGTCCATTTGTCTCCTCATCTCTCTTGCTGGTTTATTTATTTGGTTTTAAATAATTATTGATAGAAAATTTATCGGGCATCCAACAGTGTCCTTAAGGATTGTTAGAGGAGTTCAGTTTAAGGACAGTGTAGCCAACAAAAATTGTTTTTCAAGAATGACAGAATGTCTACCATCCAAAACATACGATTTTTTAGGCTTGTAACTTTGACAGATGACACATAATTATTCAATCCCTTTGACATTTGACTACTTTGACAATTAACAACTGACTTGAGTTCAATATAGAGCTGTCTCAAAGCTATTTTAGACTATTCCAATTTATTGGACAATATTTAGTGCAAGATTCTGCGCAGTGATTTGATTTGATGATAAAATGAATATAACCTTTTCAAAAATTTCGTAAGTTGTGAAACCGGAAAATTTGAAATATTTATTAATTTCCACGGCTCTTCACTAAGCGAATATTAATTTTAAAACAGAGAAGGACTGTTTTACATTGTACAAACAAGCATGTTTTGAAATTTCCCCAATTAACATTTAAATCTCTCGTTTATTCCAAGACATATTTCTCAACCACTTGTTATATTTTATTTTTCGAGACTGAGATGGAATGTAGTTTCGAGCA
>CAJUYH010011580.1:0-10897 GCA_910591685.1 Galerucella tenella | reverse complement strand
AAGTAACATATTGTCACTTGAGAAAGCGGTAATTTTACTTTACGCTCTTAATACACAAATAACTATTTCATCAAGAAAAACTCACTTTAAAGTAATAATGAGAATAAACAATGTCTTCTACTCCAAGAGATATCCTGGAGCTCAGCAAATCGTCCAAAGTTCTAATACTCTCCGTGGTACTTTGCAAAATAGCAACAATATTAGCCGAATAAGAAGTATACAAAAACATCGTAGCTATGAAGGTGAAGACCGTAGCTATACGTCCAGCGTTACTTTTTGGTTCGGATTCAGCACCTTGTTGAGTTATTGCGCCTAATTCCATCACCAAAACATCGAAAAAACCCGGTCTTAACGGCGATATGGAGCTTGAATTTGTTTCTTCTACTTTTTTTTTGAATGTTGGATCTTTCCACTCCCATTTTACTATGATATACATGGCTATAAAAATGAGCGGAACCAGACCGAAGCAACTGTACCAAACGTCGGTGTCGAAAGGTAAAGTGAATACGTTCGAAACGTAGGATAGCGGTGGAGCTTTGAAGATGAATTTCATGTAAGTCGGAGCACTTGGTGCTATATATTCTATTACATCTATCCTATCGATTGTGAAAAATAGCGCTGTACCTGTAACAAGATAATAAGGAAGGTAAATTGAACCCAGTTTTAAATTTGCCGCCTTTGTTTGACAACTGACAGCTCAGGGTAATAATATACTCCTGTCTCTCTTTTTATCTTAGTTGAATGTGAAAAGGAACAGATTTAGGTATTTTATTTAAAAATACAGTTCGCGAAAAGTCTATTCGAGATATACGATTTACACAAGTACGACAAGAAAAAATGGCAGTACTTGGTTAGAAAAAGTAGTCTCGAGAATGGTGGAACAATGGGCCAAAAATGAGGCATGCCAAAGAGCTCATCAACGAATTCTTGCCGAAATTCACAGATTATCTTCTGAGCCAGAATAGATCAATTAGGATCCTGGTTGGGCTCCTGAGGGTGCATTTAAAGCTTAACATACGAATGAATAACATCGGAGATGAAAAGAGGAAAAAGGGAAAAATCACAAACCTTCCAATATATGGAGGACCTGAGGTTTGGCATTCGAAGTCTAGTAATAAGGATGGTTCTGAGACTTTAGCATAACAGTAGAGCACACAACCTGGGACTACGACCTGAGGTGGTTCACTGGCTTTACACAACTGTGATAAAACCAACGATCACTTATGGAACAAGTCTGGTGGAGGAGGACAGAAGTACATCTGTACTGGATGAGCAAAGTTAGTGAGTCTATTTGCAGAAAATGTGAACTCTGTGAGAACTTACAAGGACTCAGACGGAAGCACTTTGGAGTGGAAATAATACAACCATCACAACTACTGAAGATCCCTCCAGTTAAACTGGTGGCCTATAAAGAAGCTTCTGGAATGGAAGTAGGTAGATAACATGGGTGATGGTACAAAGATGCAGTTCAAGTGCCTGGGTTGATGAGCACAACCCAAACGTATGAATGAATGAAGAGGGCACACACACAATATATCTACAAAGATCGTAGTGGAGAGGGTCTTGAAAGCACATTTGTGTTATTAACAGTCACGTAGCTATAGCTTTTTCATGGGGGAGGGGGGTTTGGTTTTTTTCATCTGATAGGTTCAGAAGGAGAAAGCTTTATTGAAGGCGCCGCCAAAGGCAAAAAAAATCGAGTGCCACGCATTAAAGCAATTTTTCAAGTAAAAGAAATAATGTTAAGTTTTTTTTTTAATTCTTTGTTTGACTTGGCTACATCTAAAAGTATTTTTAAACATCGTTTTTCGTTTCGCTCCCTTCTGCTGAAAGGGTTATAACCATGTATATATATATTTTTTTAAAGGAGCCGTCTCTTCGCCGGCACCACCTCAGCCTCTTGGGCGTATTGTGGATTCTCCTAATGTTCTGACTACAGCCTATTCAGCCAATCCGTTCCCTGTATTAGCTCATACAGGTTCTTAACTGGTTGGTTGAAGAAGTCTTCGGGAGTCATTTGGGGTCTTCCATATAGTTTTTGCCTCCTGTGGTCCAGCGTGTCTCACAGTTGCATAATATGTGCAGAGCTGTTTCGGTGTCCTTTTTGCATCTCCTGTATGTGAGGTATCTGTTATACAGTTCTATTTTGTTCAGGTGCTCCTTTGTGGAAAAGTGTTCCGTAAGGATCCCCGTTATAGTGCGTAGTTTGTTCCTGCTCAAAGAGCAGTTCTTTTGCTACTTTTTCTGATGGTTCTTTCATAAATTTCTTCCCATGTGTTTGCCTGGGTGTATTCTTCCAGTATTTTTTGTGTTGTTCTTTTACCCACCCTTTTAACCATGACCTAGTGGAGTATCTGGAGATGCCCACAGATGGTTCGGGTCCGTTAATCAGTGTTGACGATCCTGCTCTTGCAAGTTCGTCAGCTTTTTCATTGCCAGCGATTCCTTTGTGACCTAGTACCCACTCCAGTGTTACACTGTTCCGAGTCGCCAGTCTTCTAAGTTCTTCGCCGCATTCCCATACCAGCCGAGATGTTACCTGTATATTAACTTGGGAGCACCTATTTAAAAAAATGATAGATGATTGAAAATTGAAGCTTTTATTAAAACAGAAAACTAATCTCACAAGAGTAAATTTAACCTCTTTCTTCTTTCAGCTAAGTTATTCACAATTGTTGAGGAATCTATTTCTATTGCCACATCCTGATGAATACTCATAGGCGCTAAACCTGTAAGCCGTTCGTCTCCCATTTTGTTCCTTAAATACGTTTTCAGCCGTTTAAGTGTGGAAAAACTACGTTCAGGCGTGGCAGTTGAAACTGGAAGTGTTGCCAAGATTTGAAGAAGCTTCTCAATCGTTGGGAAAAAAAGTTCATCACATCGATCCATAGCTTCTAAGGCAATAGAGGGCTTTTCTTGATTGCACCAGTGGTTGTGCCAAAGCTCATACTCGCTTACCACAACTTTCTTTTCAGCTTCACTAAGAAATATTTCCCCTATTATTGAAATACATCTCTTTGCTTTGTCACTATTTTGGGTCCGGTCAGGTAAAATCAACTGAATTCCTGAAATTGTTTCTTCGTGGGGTTTAAAACGAGCTTCAATTTCGTTGACTACATGTTCGATAAATGGATAAAATATATTCCGCCGATAGTATACTCTTGGAACACTTATATCAACTGAACTTAACTTTTTTCACACTTGGCAGGCGCAACTATGTACTATAAAGTACTTAGAAATTCAGTTTCTTAAAGCTTCAGATCCAATATTGATGAAAAATATATTATTTGTATTTCGTAATTCGTATTAAATGTAATTCAAATATTGCGGCAGTATGCTAATAAAAAATTATTGTATTTTCTTTGGGGGGGGGTTTGAACCCCCAAACCCCCCCCCCCTTATATACGTCCCTGCTTATTAATTACCATATTAATTTTGTTTTGGTTTAAACTAATTTTGACGGATAAATTGAATAAATACCAAAATTATTGAACTAAATTTTTTAAATTCAATTTATCAAATATCAACAATGGATTCTTATAGCAAGTGTTCTAAATGTGCCCCGTCTACTTCCTGACAGTAATACATCCTATTAGTAAACTCTTGTCGTACTCGTTCGAATGTGTCAGCTGAAATTGCATTGCATTTTTTTTTCCATTTTGGGAGCCGTTCAGATGCCGGGAGCACTGCAGCCTATTGGCTTATTGTACTCTGCTCCCATATTTAGTCCACCCATCCAGTTATCCCCGTACCTTCGAGTAGACGGTATAGGTCCATTGGATGTGTGCCATATACTTCAGGTGGCACATTGGCCTCTCCGAAGATTGCCCGTCTCCTCGAGTGCAGTGCCTCACAGTCAGACAAGATATGGGTCACGGTCTCGTTCTCCATGCCACATAGTCTGCAGCTGAGGTCCCCGTTATATAACCCTATTTTATGCAGGTGATCTTTTAACGGGGTATGACCCGTTAGATAACCTGCAATAATTCTTAGCTTATTCCTGCTGATATTCAGTAGTTCTTTGGCCCGCTTTGCACATGTGTCACCTATGAAGGTTTTGCTGTGTACCTGTTTCGGAGTGTTCCTCCAATGAAGTCTATGTTGGCTTTGTACCCATTTTTGTATTTGCGCTCGGACTACCTTTTTTGTGGTCCCAAGAGCTGGTTCTGGTCCAACATATGCTGTTGCTGAACCTCTTTTTGCGAGTTCATCAGCTTGCTCATTTCCAGAAATACCATTATGTCCCGGCACCCACACCAATCTTACTTTAATGTGGTCTGCCAGTTCATTTAGTTCTTTCTGACATTCTTCTACTAGTCTGGATGTTACCTTGCGGCTATTTAAAGCCGCAAGGGCTGCCTGGCTATCAGTTAGTATGTTTATCCTATGAGTGTCAGTCCTATATTTGTTAATTCTGACACATTCTAGGATGGCATAGATCTCTGCCTGAAATACAGAGGTATGTTTGCCTAGTGAGAAAGAGCCTTTTGTGTTTCTCTTTTCACTGTACACTCCTGCTCCTGTTCCTTCCCCTGTCTGTGATCCGTCTGTGTACCAGGTCTCTCCTCGGGGAAATTTCAGTCTGCTTGGGTCTTGCCAGTCCTTTCTGTGAGGTATTACTACCTCATATTTAGGGCTTGGGAGAAGTTTAGTGGCCATATAGTCTGTTTTCATATCTAAAATGGCTTCACTTATGATGTCTTTAACAGATGTGTGTCCTGATCTAACTATTTTGTTGCTCAGATTATCTTGCTGCCTAAATAGTCCCATCCTTGCTTCCCCCATTATCACGAGGTGTAGTGGAGGAAGGTCGAATAAGGCTTCTAGTGCTGCCGTTGGCGTGCTTCTCATGCATCCTGCAATGCTGAGACATGCAAGTCTTTGCACCTTGCCTAGTCTCGTCATTGCATTCTTTTGTGTCGTCTTTGTCCACCAGACCAAAGACGCATATGTTATTATGGGTTTAACCACTACACTGTAAAATTGCATTGCATTCTTCAATAATTATTTCTCTCAAAACGCCAATGCTATCTGGGGCCGTAGTATAAACCTTGGATTTCAAGTACCCCCATAGAGAAAAATCGAATGGTGTCAGATCTGGTGACCGAGGTGGCCATTCTATAGGACCTCGCCGGCCGATCCATCTACCTCGATATTCTTCATTCAGGTAACGTCTTACTGCACCATAATAATTTGCAGGATCACCAGCTTGTTGAAATGTTATTTCCAGATGGCCGAATTCATCTGGATTATCTTCCAGAATTTCAAGAATTAACGGCTCAATTGCATTTTGTAACATCTCCAGATTCACTTCACCGCTTAAATTTGAATTTAGGAAGACAGGACCAACTATGTGGTTTCCCAAAATACCTGCCCAAACATCGACTTTTTCTGGAAATTGGGTATGCTGTTCACGAAAGGTGTGAGGATTTGTGTCACTCCAATACCTTACATTTTGTGTATTCACATTTCCATTGAGGGAAAAAGTACTTCGTCACTAAAACAAATTGTTTTTGTGTAAAGTGGGTTTTGACTAATTTTATTTGTCATACATTCACAGAATTCCAGTCTTCTGTCGGGGTCGTCATCCGAAAGGTTCAGCAACTACATCAATTTTTTTATCATCACTAAATGTTGGTCGACCAGGGGGTCTAGTTTTGAAATATTTCACTAGTGAAATTTCCCATATTTCGATTGATTCAGATCAATCCAAGTTTTGAACTTATTTCATGTGTGAAATAAAATTCGAATTCGAAAAAATTTCACCAATTTAATTCGAATACTGTTCAGCTGTCGAAATGCTTATTTCACTTGCGAAATGTTGATTTATTTGAGGTTAGAATCATCGAATTTTGTGTTGTGGTTCTGTCAGATACTTTGTATAGTTTTAACATCCCTCCTTTTAGTTTGACTACGTTTTTGAACCATTTTAATTACTCTATATACTAGTAATTAGCACAGTAATAAGCAGTTATTATAAAACGAGAGTGACGCGAGAACGTTTTTAATGTCAAATTTAGAGGAACTGCATCAAATAGTGCTAAATAATGTTGTGGAGGATGATTTTTTAACGCCAAAAACGGTGCTTCATCATTTTAAGCACGATTTCTTCAATCTAAGTGACCGCTAGTTCCTAAAAGTTTACAGACTTCATAAAGAAGCTGCTAGCGAATTGATAAACATTTTAGATACATATTTGGCAGCTCATATAACACCAGTTATGAACAAATCTACTAAGTTAGGAGAGAAGTTGTACCTTCGTCAAGAATATGAGACATTTTTTTTAAACATATTAAGATATAATAATTTTAAGTAGTCTTTGCTTCTATGAAAGTGGTAGTTACTAAACTAACATTGGGCTGTATTTATAGTATTGTGTTGGATTTTGTAATAAAAAATAATAACGTATACCTATGTGTAAATCAATTTACTAAGCCTGAATAAATGTTACCTATCTCTTGAAAAATCCCCAATAAGTTATTAAGATCTATTTCAATTTATTATTATTATATTTTCTATCTCATGGTAATGATAAATCTTAACCTCAATTATTCTTCTTTTTCCTTAATAATTTAAGTTTGAACTAATATGAGGGCTATTCCGTTGTTGTCAGATTGTGTCGTTCGAATTAAATTCATTTAAGTGAATTTATAAAAATTTCGTTTCACTATAATTCAAAACTAGCTATACTATTTCGATGGCGAATTTAAAATCGAAATATTTCACTTGTGAATTCTATTTCACTGATTTTCAAAACTTGACCACCAGATCGTTTGGCATCTCAAACACTACCTGTTGCTTCAAACTTGTGAAGAAGCTCCCTCAAATAAGTTCTCGAGATAGGGCGATCTGGGTATCTCTCATTAAATAAACGTTCCGCTTCATGGAGATTCTTTCTAGATTCACCAATTATTAAGATAGCTGCTACTTTGTCGGCTTGAGTACGTACCATTTTGCCTATATGTAAACTCTTAAACGTCTCGTTAAACAATAATAAAATTAAATATTTAAGCTACTTAGAAAAATTTTGGAAAGCAAAAAAACTATTAAATTAAAAACGTCAATTTTTTTGACAACTAACCAGAGGCAGACTGAAAAATCTTCAATATTTAAATGTGAAATAATAATTTTGGTATTTATTTAATTTATCCGTCAAAATTAGTTTAAACCCAAACAAAATTAATATGGCTATGTAGCCTTTCACACGAGATATCACTTGCCATAAGGTCCTATTTAAAATTATTGGCCAGAGTGGCACTGTGACGTCATCTATTACTATTACGTCACCTGTTACCATTCATAGAGAAGTTTACAACACTTTATTCTCACCCTCCAAATTTTATTAATGTAAGTGTAGCCGTTCAAAAGATACGAGGGGGGAGGAGACTTTTGAATAGCACTGTATAAATAAATTTCCTTTTAAATATTTTTCGATGGCTAACTCAAATGCAGATTATGCAGATACAAGTAGTAAGTAATTGAATCCTATATTCCTTTATAATATAATTTTAAATGACGGATGGATACTTACCTCCAATTTCTGCATTGTCTGATTGTAAGTCTCCAATCATTCCAGTAAATTTACTTGTATTACTATCCTTATATCCCCACGTTGTGGTGAATAAAGAAGTCGATGTGGCATTTAAAATCACCAACAAATTCTTCATTATCAACCAATTTAACTTGGACAAAGGATCGATGTGAGTGTGTCTAAAAAAAGCGCAAAGTGCACATAAAAATTAGATCATAACAATTTTTTTTCTCCTTCCTATATTGTAAATGAAGAATTTTGACATTGTTTTTAAGGGCGTAAGTAACAATTACCAGAAGGGTATCGATTGCCCTTGACGAAGGGTTGTAAGTCAACTTACCAACCTTGGGTGTTTATTTGAATATTAATAGTACAACTATGAATATTATTTACAAAATTTGGATAATTATTTTCTCGTTTTTTCTCAAATTATTAATAATTTCTCCATCTCTAACCAAGTTCCGTTAACTGGACGGAAGTATCAACAACACCCTCACAATATGACTGGCAATTTGCTAGTACACTAATTGATGAGGACAAGATAAGATGGGCTTTTCCCCCTTCAAGTCACCAGGACCTGACGGAATAAGACCAGCCCTACTTCAATGGGGAATGGATACTCTTATGCCGCACCTGGTTGGAATTTTCAGAGCCTCTTTAGCTCTGAGGTATATTCCCAGTAAGTGGAGAGAAGTACGAGTGGTATTTATACCCAAACCAGGTAGGATGGACTACACCTTACCAAAAGCGTTCCGACCAATTAGTCACATCGTTCTTTTTAAAAACAATGGAGAGATTATGCGAGCGGTATATAAGAGATGAAGTGCTAGTTCACAACCCACTTCATCCAAATCAGCATGCATATACTCCGGGAAGGTCCACTGATTCGGCCATTCACCAAGTGGTTGGCAGAATCGAAAGATCATTGGACAACAAAGAATCCACCCTGGGTATATTCATAGATATCGAGGGAGCGTTTGATAAAACAACCTTTCCAACAATTACCCAACAACTCAACTCCAGGAATGTACCTCTGGTAGTAGGAGAATGGATACTCAAGATGCTCTCTAGTAGAGCAATAAGTATCAATGTAGAAGACATTACAGTAAGAGGACTGGTCATGAGGGGATGTCCACAAGGAGGAGTCTTATCACCCCTTCTGTGGAACATAGTCCTAGACACCCTGATTAATCACCTCAACAACAATGGATTCTACACAATTGCATACGCAGATGACATAGTTATCTTGCAGACTGGCAAATTTGTGAACACACTGTGCGTTAGAGCGCAGGATGGGCTTAAATTAATTGAAAAATGGTGTAGGGAACACTCATTGTCGATCAATCTCAGAAAGACTGAGATGGTCCTTTTCACCAGGAAAAGAAGTTTATCGAGTTTGAAACCTCCCGAAATCTTTAAAAGCAAACTAAACTTTTCGGAAGAGGTGAAATACCTTGGTATTACCCTCGACAGGAAACTAACATGGAACTCTCATCTACACAGCAGAGCAAAAAGAGCATATGTGGCATATGAGCAGTGTCGGAGGACAGTGGGACGCACATGGGGTCTGTCGCCCCGTGTGGTCACCTGGATCTACACTGCAATAATAAGACCCATGTTAACGTATGGAGCAATTGCATGGGGACCGAAGGTTCTACAAGCAACGGCCATCCAAAAATTATATCAAATACAGCGAATGGCTTGTTTGAACATCACAGGAGCCATGAGAACAACACCAACTGCAGCAATGGAACTAATTACTGGTCTGACCCCTCTGGACCTAC
Source organism: Galerucella tenella (assembly GCA_910591685.1). Taxonomy (NCBI): domain Eukaryota; kingdom Metazoa; phylum Arthropoda; class Insecta; order Coleoptera; family Chrysomelidae; genus Galerucella; species Galerucella tenella. Next base: position 1,582 of record CAJUYH010011580.1, on the reverse strand, counting down.
ACGTCAAGGAGGTTGCGTTAATGGCCATGGTACGATTGCGCACGGCTGGTGTAAACCCCGAAGTAGGAATGGGCCAATTGAGGTTGAGCCTATAGAAGGAAGCGCTCACTGCGCTACCTCTCCTGCAGGCAGCCAACGATGCAATTGAACCCAGGTTTTTGTTTAACAAACCCTACAAAATTCAAATAAAACAGAACACAGAGCCAGATGCTGCAAATGCAATACGCATATATACAGATGGTTCAAAAATGAAAGAAGGCTCAGGCTGTGGAGTTTACTCGAGAGCACTGAGCCTCAAGATTAAGTGGGGAATGGGAAACAATACCAGCGTGGTTCAAACAGAACTGGCTGGTATCTCAATTGCCACAAAAGAACTAACCAGAAGAGGAATTTCTGGCAAAACCATAATAATCTGCACTGATAGTAGACAAGCCCTATTAGCCTTGAACAGACAACGTGTTATATCGAGGCTAGTACTAGAGTGCCACCAAGATTTAGCTGACGTCTCGGCAGATAACAACATTATCCTGAGGTGGGTTAAAGGGCACGACAGTAGTAAAGGAAATCGCATTGCTGATTCTTTAGCCAGGGAAGCCGCTGGACTGAAAATTCTAGGACCCAGTGACACCTACGGCCTAACGACTTCGACAATTGCGGAACTAGCCAAACGTTACACCCATGCTCAATCCCTTAAGAGATGGGATGGAATCAAAGGATGCAGTTTTGCCAGGATCACCCTGGGCGACCCTCGGAAGCTGGCGCCGAAGAAATATTTGGCGATGACCAGGAAAAACCTACGTTTAACAGTAGGATTTCTGACTGGTCACTGTCAACTAAGTAAACACCTCCATACTATGGGGCTAGTGGACACACATCTATGCAGGATGTGTGAACAGGAAGATGAAACTGTCAGGCATGTCTTATGGGAGTGTCCGGAGTTATCGTCAATAAGAGAGTGTGTGTTCGGTGAGTCTTCAGGTGGACTTCAGCATGGAATATTCCTCAGAGTAAGTATGTATTAATCTGAGGAATATTCACACCTTATGCTTGATAGAGACTTCAATAAAGCAGATTTTCAGTGAAAGTACGTCAGAAGCACGGTTTCTGAAAATGCAGTGGCAGTCTTTGTTTGGCACCATTTCTGGAAGTATTGATACGTTGCTTCATAGGTACCTAGTCCTTGATTTTTCTGTTCTGTAGCATACAAGCTATATAATTGCTGATTCTTCTATATCCATTTGGTGTTATACAAATCAATAATTTCAATTTCTCCCAATTTTTGATAATAAACCATCAACTTGTCATTGTTGATAGAATAACAATAAATTCATCGGGGAGGAAAAAAAATCTTATATACTTCACGGGATGTAAGTACCTACCTATATTTAGCAATCTCGAGCTTTATTGCCCGGAGTTGGTAATTTGGTCCCCAAAGATGACGTCACGAAATTTCAAAAGGTAATTTGGTTCCCATGGCTGACAGGTATAAATTCCCTACAAGTAATTTCGTCCCCGAAATCAGGTATATATGCTTCCGGTTCAAAGAAGAAATAAAATCAAAACATGAAAATAGTTTAAAGGT
>CAJUYH010011579.1:0-10897 GCA_910591685.1 Galerucella tenella | reverse complement strand
TCCATATAGAAAAAAACTAATTTCAGGTTGCATCAAGAATCACCCTGTATGGAATACCTCTAGAACTAGTATATTTGTTGCCTGAACATTGAATATGAAGTAACTTTTTATTTCTGACCTTGTTTTCATTCAATATAAGAGTTACTTAGAATTCCAAAAATTCGTCCTTGTATAATTGAGTCCCACCCAGTATATGTTGATATTTTGAACTATTTATGTGTAAGTTTACGATAAACTAGAACATATTGATGTTACTATCAATTAAAAATGCATATTTATTAGTTAATAATAAAATTACGTGGTCAAGAAAAACAAGGGTTTTTCAACTTTAATACCCTGTGTATCGGAAACTAGTCATAGGATTGAATTGGTAGCATGGACACTTTTGGTCAAGAAGTCGAGTAAAACATCATATCCAAAATTTATTACATTTGACGGAACGCCACTTTGTCATAAGAAAAGCGCGGGGTCATTTCTCCGACCATGGGCGTACGATAACATTTTTTGGAGGGATTAATTTGATTGTGAAAATTCTGTATTATAAGTGTACCACAAAATTTTTTTATTTTCTAATGAGGTAATTTATTTGAAAAAATTTCCTTTTGCTCTGGGAGTAAGAAATTAATTTTGAAAGAGATTTATTTGTTTTTGTTTTCACTTCTGTCGTTAGTTCCCATGGCTGCCTATTTCCTTTTTTTGATATTAAGATATCATTATTTATTTTGTATTTCACGTAAAACTGCGAAAAATTATCTAACACATGAAAAAACGGGAGTAGGTGAAATGAAAGTATTTATTCAGTTAATAGAAAATTATTTATTCACTATAATAAAGGATTCATCGAAGAATTCCAGTAATACTTGTACAAAAATACCTAAATAACTATCAGTTATTCTGCTATCACAATTGCAGTACATTGTCAGTTTTTAAAATCTCTCAATCTATAACACATCTTTTATACAATATATACAGTCAATTTATCTACAAATAAATAATAGTATGTACATCATTTTAATAAAATATTGCAACAACATAAAAATTTATAAACCAAAAAAATTACTGCTCTCAAAAACAGTTAATGTAATAACATTGAAAAATTTCAAGTTTTTACACAAAACTGATTCATAATTTTAATAAAATTAATTGGACAATTTTATTTTTTTATAGGCTTTTTAAAATTGTTAATGAAACAGTTAAATAATCAAATAGAAAATAGTGAGTGAAAAAATAGTGAAGTGATATAAACATCTACAAGTAACATAGCCGTAGTTAAACTAACTATGTTGATATATTTTACAGTAGTGTGAAATTGTAGTGCATTAAATTTGCCGATAAAACGCTCATTCCGTATCCAATATTCAAACCATTATTACAATGTGGTATCATAGACATGATATATTTATCTCAAGCAAACATTAAAAAGTTTTAAGAGTACAGTTTATTGTTTTTTGGCGATTTAACTTTTCATTAACAAAAATATTTCCCTTCACAAGTGATATTCCAAGAAAATGGAATTTCTAATGCTAATTTTGAGATAAACAAGGTTTATATTTTTTTCAAATTTCGTGGCAAAAATCAAAGTCAATGTTGGGGAGAAAAATTTAACAACAATGCTATTTTGGTTTCGCTGCTATAATGATAGTAACAACTTCGAAAAGTCAGAACTAGTTGGGGAATTGAGATATTAAAAAAAAAATTATTTTCATTTCCATAAATTAACTCCAATGATAAAATGTAAAATACCTGGAAATGTTATTGTCACTTTGACATCGATAAAAAGGGTGCATCCTTTTTCATCGGATAAAAACTTCTCTTCTCCAATATCTAGTAAGCGGACGTCACTTTTCCACAATGACAATGAGTCGCAATTTTGGTTACTTATAATTTGCCAAAAAACATTCGAGCTTTTCTTTTATCAGATAAATTTCTCTTTAACTCAAAGTTTTGTCAATCACTAAATTTGCTCGAAAAACTAACATTAGATGAAATCATGTCAGTTTTTCTCGTGTAATTAGTGATTGGCAAAACTGTTTCGTTGCAAAGAGAAATTTATCCGATAAAAAAAGCTCTTGTGTTTTTACTGTTGATAAAATCAACTTTGGATATAATTTCTCCGAATTATTCATAATACTTAATTGAAATTTTTTTGTTAATTATTTCATAATGTGAAAATTGCTTTTTAAATTTTGTATGGCAGGTATGGATTTATATGAAACTATAAAAAAATTCAAAAGCAACTGTTAAATTTGGAAGATAATAAACAAAATGATGAAAAAAAAAATTGCTTCTACCCAGTTGTCATTTAAATTGATAAATTAAAATTTTGAAAGGTTGTAACTTAATTTCTTATATTTTTTGGGAAACTGAACTAATTTTTTTTTAGTTTTATTTCAAGCTTTCGGTCATACTCCAGCCGGTTGTAGACATTTTCGTATCAGATAAAAACGAATTTCCCAAAAAAATTTAATTATTTTAATAACGCTTCTTTAAAATGGAAATTGGAAAAATATTCTGGTTTGATTTCCCAAAAAATTCAAAAAATATTAATAATATAATAATTATAATTAATAATATAATTCCTACATTGAACTTACAGAAGATATGCAAATATGAACTTTGTTATGTATAATTTCCAAAAAAATATTTCTAAAATTAAAGTTTGTATACCGGGCTTCAGCAGCAAGTTGTTATAGAAATGAGAAAAAAAGACTATGGTTGAATCTCCCAAAAACAACATAAAATAATAAATATGCGTCAATCAACATACAAAAAATATTTAGACATGAGATTAAAGTTTTGTAATAATTTATAAGAAAAAATTAACTGAAAAATGAGAATTAATATACTGGGTGCACATGAGTCATGAGCCATCAACTTTTGAATGGGTTCATAGATTTTGTTAGAATTGGGGGTTGTAAGAGGAACAATTTTCAATTAGTTTTCATCCAAAATTGATATGGCTAATTCTGGTTGAAACAGAGGCGCCTCCAAGAGCAGGTTGTGATGAAGATACATTTTATTTTCTACTTGAGTCAACAACTGAGCTAACAACTTCTCATTGGTAACTGGAAAACCGAGTAATTTGGAGTCGGTCGTACTGATTTAAGGTGTGAAAAGAAAATAAAATTGGCCCCAATAAAACCAAAAATAAAATTCCAATAAAACCTATTTGTCCATGACCTATTTACACCCGTTATTTCTAAATAAATAAATTTGTTTTCAATATCAACTTAGTTATGATTTTTTGAATTCTCACTACCATTTTTATTCCATTTTTCACCCTTTTTATAAAATCTTAAAAATCCATGTTTATTTATTCCATCCCTCCCCAGGGATAAGAAACATTTGAATTACCAGTTTTCAGATACTTGACAGTGAATAAGATCGAAAATTCTGTCACCTTTCTCAAAATTTACATTAAAAAGTCCAGTTTTCTTGTACTATAAGGGGGCTTCCATCAATTACATGAGATGTTCAGGGGGGATCGAGTTGAATCTTACCAAATCTCACTTGGGGGAGAGGGGGGATCTTGGCCTAATTTTTTTCGGAAAACGATGTAAAATTGCGTCAAAATTAAAATAAAAAAAAGTGTCTCGAATGAAATCTGATGCAATAATGCCAGTCGTATTTGTTTAAACGCCACAGAGCAGCAAAGTAGCCCTTCGATTGTTTAAATGGAGTCGGTAATTGGGCGAATTGTTTTTTCTATCAATCAAACGCTTTTACACCGAAATTATAAATTTTTAAAAATCTCGCGTAAGATTAGGAGATGGGGTCGGGAAAAATATCACTACCTACTTCTCACCAAGGAGAAAAAACATCACGTAATTAATGGATACCCCCTAACTGATACATTTTCTTTATACAATCCATCTTAAGAATTAAAAGAATATATAGGTACAGGGTGATTCATTAAGAATGTCCAATCTCTGAACTGTAGATTCTAGACCTCAAAATATGATGATTCTGCTCAAAATGCCTTATGCAAATATTGCTAGTTTCCGAGATACGGGGTGTTCAAAGTTTAAATTTAAATTTTGATTTTCGCAATAATTTTTTATGTTTCCACAATTTCTCTTTGAATATTGGCAATTTTACGTTTTTTGGCGTATGAGGAATCATAATTTGCACTCTAATTTAACATTGCTGATAGAGGGCGCTAGTTACACTTGTTTGTGATAATTAAATCAAAGTAAACTTTTTTTGGGCTACACTTGCAACTAAAATTATGAAAAAATATTAAAAAGCGTTTAATTCTACAACAAAAAGTTAATCTTCTTTGATTCGTGTAACTTTGAAGTTTTTTATTTTTGTTTACAAATTTGTTATTGTTAAATATTTAAGGAATAATAAAAATTTTTATGAAAAAATTAAAATTTATCGAACTTTTCAGAAGCAAATAACTCGATAACCGATTGAGTTACACGAATCAAAGAAGAGTAACTTTTTTTGTAGAATTTAACGCTTTTTAATATTTTTCTTATTATTTTAGTTGTAAGTTTAGCCCAAAAAAAGTTTACTTTGATTTAATGAACACAAACAAGTGTAACTAGCGCCTTCTATTAGCAATGTTAAATTAAAGTGCAAATTATGATTCCTTATGCCAAAAAACGTAAAATTACCAATTTTCAAAGAGACATTGTGAAAACATAAAAAATTATTGCAAAAATCAAAATTTAAATTTAAAATTTGAACCGTATCTCGGAAACGGAAATATTTGCATGAGGCATGTTGAGCAGAATCATCATATTTTGAGGTCTCGAATCTATAGTTCAGAGATTGGACATTCTTAATGTATCACCCTGTATAAAAAATTTATGATAACTTCTGAAAATATAAAATGAACTTCCATTCGACGCTGTCACAATGCAGTGATTAGTTGATTTATACAGTTTTATAGGACATGAAATCCCATAACTCACAATTTCTTGAAAAAAAAATGAGTTTACCTCAAACTTTCACCATCCTACCAAGGCTTCTCAAGATACTTTGAGCAGTTTTACGACTGCCGATATAACAAAATGCAACTATTAAGAAATTCTTTGAATAGTACAAACAGGTTATATTTTTTGGTTGTAAATACAATCGTGTTGTTCAAAATACGCAGTTAATTCAATTAAATAATTTAGTAGATATTTTAAAACCAATTTCTCAATTTTAGATTTATAATTAACGGCAAAAAGTGAACTAAGTCCAAAAAAAAAACTAAGTACTTCAACATCTCCAATACACGATCAATAACCATTTCAAAAATATAAATATTTCCACAGAAACTTCTTCACTGCTCATACTAGAATTTTTTCACAGTACAAGTCATGTTAAGTGTATTAAAAATTGTGATTGTTGCAATATCGGCAGTCAAAATAAATTAAATGAATATTCCTAGTAGGGCCTCCAGACAGTTTTAATATTATTCACAGTAGAGGAATTCAACTTAGTATTAGAATGACTCAAACTAACAGGTGAACCTTTAACCGATTTTAAACTTACTGTGCTGATTTCACTATTAAACAACGGTTCTTTGTCCTGCACAGTCGAATCAGGATGTTGAATCTCCTGTAAAAGAGTACTCGCTGATTTAATAGGTACAAACGCTGATTTAACTACATCAATATCTTCATTATCAGAATCGTCAGATGAAGAAGAACTTTGATCCATCGTCGAATGAATTTTTGTTTCTTGAGCACTTGATAACTGCGGACTGATTGATTGACTATTGGAAACTGGTGATATCCTCAGGCTCATCTGATCTAAAGGGCCAGGTATCACAGGTCGTAAAGGCATTTCGAAACTGGGTAGCTTGTTAATATCTTGTGAAAAATGAGGTAATGCAGCTGGTAAAAAATTTGGACCAGCATGGAAATGTCCAGCTGGACCAGCTGGAGGGGGTATGAAGAAATCATGGGGGGGTTGTACGTTTGGAACCAATGGTGAACCTAGAACAAAGAGTTTGCTATAAAATATGTATATGAAAGAGTTTGTTGGACAGAAAAATATGAAAGTTGCTTTTGGTGGCAGACAAAAGATTTTACTCACAATATTTTTTGTGTCCCACTGAGATTATTGAAATTACAACAAAACAATCAAGCTAGTTAGTTAATGAACAATATGAAGACACAACGTTTCAAAACTATTGAAAGTGTGTGTAACTGAAATGCTGGCATATCCTTACCTTTTACTAAGGGAGCATTCATATTATTCTGCTGGGGTACACTCGCAGTTCTTCTCAGGTAATCCGGAAATGCGTACGTCATATAAGCTGCGTCTAACCATCCCGGATTTAGTAAAAAAGGGTTGAAACCACCTGGTAATCCAGGCATACCATATCCGTATTGAAAATCTGTAATAAAAAATGTTGATTAATAAAAGTTACACTATCAAAAGGTGTTAGTTTTTGGTGTAACATGGTGATTGGAGAGGTCAAAAATGATTGGTTAGAGCGGAGGACCTCGTGATCAATTTTGTAACATTTCAATATACTCAAAAAAAGGTAGAGCGTATCGCGGGACACACGGTAGAAACTTTAGTTCCTTTTAAGCAAAAATTATGTAATACATCTGACGTTATAGATAAACGATTTGCATATTCTTTGGTGGTCGAGTAGTAAGCATACCAGACTCTCACGCAGTAGACCGGGGTTCGATTCCCCGTGAGGAAGTTTTTTTTATTGTTAATTTTATTTTCAAATAATTATACTGCTTGTTATAAATAACGACAACAGGTAGACGTTTGAATGATTTATCAGAATATTCATTATTATAGATAAATGGTACGGTACCCTTCATGAGGGAGTCCGACTGGCAGCATCTACTTATAACAGCATCGTATATTTAAAAAAGGAAACCGTAGCATTATACAAATTAGACATTCAAGAACTGTACGTTTACCACAAAAAAATTAGTGGAAACATAAAATTGAGTTGTTAAATTTTCAATTTGAAGTTATATTACAGTTTATAAAAATTTTTATTTTCTAGATTTTTTCTTAAGTGGGTCGTAGAAAAAATATGCTGTTCGACTTGTGTGGATTGTCCATATCGCACTTGAACGACTAAGCACTCCGCCCACGGCGTCGTGCTCAATTCTCATTCTTTATACGTACAAACCACTTAAAAGTGACAGAGGGACTATGATTTCATGGGCTATTTCATTGAATTTCCTAAATACCTTCTTAATGATTTTGTTTGTCGTTAATAATGATAAATGGCTAACCAAAAAAATGTCAACCCTACTTCTAAGAAAGATGAAGGATGCTCGTTGCAAGTTGTAACCAAATTTATCTGTATATAAAAGTGTGTGACGTTCTCTTTGTATTGGTGGAACAAAATTGAAGCATTGAAAAGTGCAGAAAATGGGAAAAATATTCTGAATTCGTTACGCTCTATTATACAGTGTGAAAACCACTTATGGAATAAAATTCTTCATCTCATTATTTTAGAAAATTATAAAAAATGCAGAGACAAGTCAACTTTTGAATTGAGGTGTGTGTACAGGGTGACTCACGCAAGTATGCCATAGTCGGTGTTGTTTTTTTAATGAAACACCCTGTATATTTGCATATTTTTGAAATCATCTTAATGAACCGATTCCAACAAACTAAATAATGTATGGTCAATTATAAATTATACAGGTTGAAATTTTTATTTTTACAGTTTACACATACATGAAATACCTGATGTATTTGATTTTAATACATTAAAATAAATGCTCAAAATGTTCTCCACCTAGTTGTTGGCAATAGCACAGTCTCCTATAGAACTCCTCCTTAACTTTGTTTAAAGTATTTCTGTAGTTATCTTGTCTTTGAGGTCTACAATGCTAGTTGGTTGTGTTGCATATACTTTGTTCTTGAGATAACCCCAAAGAAAAAAATCTAACGGCGTAAGATCTGGCGATCTAGCTGGCCACTCAATAGTACCTCTTCGTCCAATTCATTTATTGGGGAAGATTTCATTTAAATAAGTTCTCACCATTAAAGCATAATGAGGTGTTGCCCCGTCTTGCTGGAACCAAACATTTTCATTCGGTAAGCTAGGATCTATTGCGTTGGGATATAAGTTTGCCAACGCAGGAATAACTTCATTTCTAAGAATATTTGAATATTTTTCAGCTGTCAAATTTCCATCTTTAAATAATAGGACCAATAATATGGTCGCCTATGATACCGGCCCAAACGTTCACCTTTTGAGGGTACTGAGTATGTGTCTCACGCATCCAATTAGGATTCTCTGCTGACCAATATCTACAGTTCTGTCGGTTCACCTTTCCATTCAATGTGAATGTTGATTTGTCAGAAAAAAGAATGGTACCAAGAGCTATCTAATTTCTGTTCAGCTTATTCATCAATCTTTCGCAGAAATCCATTCTACGATCTGGATCGTCTTCTGTTAACTCCTGCACAAAAGTTAATTTGTGGGGATGAAGTTTTTCCTTATGAAGATATCTTAGAACAGTTGTATGACTAACATTATTTTCACGGGCAATTTGACGTGTACTTGAAGTTGGATTCTCTTCGACACTCAACAAAATATCCACTTTCACATCATCTTCAACGAAGTGTGGCTTTCTTTTCAATGGTTTGACATGTCCAAGTTCTCTGAATTCTGCATGAATTTTAGACACAGTACTTTGTGAAATATTAGGCAATTCGGGATACCTGTGATTAAATAAGTTTGCCACTTCAACTTGACTTCTGCAGTTATCCCCGTACCCGATCATCATTAAAATATCAATTCGGTGAGTCTCAGTTAAATATTTCATTGTTATGTCGACAAGGGAAGAGTGTTTGACAAAGATTCCACTTTTTCAGTATAAACTGTCAACACATCAACAACTGACAGAATAGAAAACAATCCACATTATTTACCGATTTTGTCTAATTATTGGCGTTTTAGGCAATTTTTAGGTATTTTAGATAAAATTCATGGGCGTAGCAGGTTTTGTTTGATATAAAAATACGTCTAATAATTAGTTAGTTTAGATTTTTGATAAATACAAATTTAGCTAATTCAATAAAAGTACCAATATTTCAAATGTACCTAATAAATTATTAATTTTAAAATTTCACCCTGTATAATTCATAATTGACCATACATTATTCAGTTTGTTGGAATCGGTTCATTAAGAGGATTTCAAAAATATGCAAATATACAGGGTGTTTCATTAAAAAATACACCACCGACTATGGCATACTTGCGTGACAAGGTTTTTGTGTGGAAAAACTGGTGTTATTCACAAAAGAATGGAATTTTATACCAAGTTTAAGCAAGAGTACTTTTTATATTTTGTATATTTGGACCTAGATTTTTAATAAACGTAGCACAAAAATATTTCATACGGACGAAAGTATAAAATCCATAAAATAGACCCATGGCGAACAACAAAGACACATTATTGTGCAGGCAGGTGGAAAGCATAGTATTGTTATGGAAGCGGATCTCTTATTTATGATATTTTTGTGAAATGGTTGATAGAGATATAAGTTTTTCAACATTAATAGTGTATTATGCAACAAGCTCAAATTAATACAGCACTTTATTTAGGGTAATGCATCAAATTATCATACTTGTGCAAAATAGACATTTGTCTTCACTTTTCCCACAACTATACAGGGTAGCGAGAAAATCTGGCACCAAGTCTTTTACTTTGATAATAATAAACAGATAATTATCAAATTTGAGGGTTATCATTAAACCTTTTTACCTAGAAAGGTTCCTGTAGGATTGTTGTGAATAAGTTTCCAGCTAAACTGGTTAAATACCTACTTTAGTTAATCCCATATTTAGACAAACTCATTTCATTTCCTTGTAAATGGATTATAATTTTATAGTTAAATATCCGTATAATTTAGTATTAGGCACTGTATAAATTCAAAATTTCTCATTATACCTCCATTCGTTTGGAAAAGCTACTGCGTCACAACTTTAAGGTTAAATATAATGTAGATTTAACAAAATAAAATTGTTTGATTTTATAATCTACTATGGATCTACATCAAGTAAAAGCCTCATCTATTCAACATTTTAATAAGTAGATATTCCAAGGGTCATGGAAATGTTTAGGAACTATAATGTGTATGACTTTATTTTGTCACATTACCTCTACGGACCAACTATTTTCACTATCTTACTCACGTTTCGATAACAAACTCATCTTCTTCAGAGATTAGGTAAAACAAAAGTTTTTCTGTTTCCTGAAGAAAATAAGTCTTACCGTGTAAACTGTGTTCCCTGTCGAAATTTCGGATTTAAATATCGGTGTATATAAAAAAAACTAGGACAAGCGGTATATAATAGTATTTCTTGTATAGTTTCAACTATTATATATATGAGAATTGGAAACATTCTTCTGAAACGTTTGTTTATAGCTTTTAATCAAACTAGAGAGTATTATCTAAAAATAAACATACCTACATGCGTTCACGTCTCTTTGAATACCAGCCAAAAAACCAATAATACGTTTTAAACGACAGTTTAACATCTTTTAATGTTTGATAAACAACCAAAACAATGCATAAACATATGTTTCTCTAGTAAACATATAAAATTTTTAATGCCGAGACTAAGGTTTGTCGGCATTTCGTATTAAATGGCTTAGCCAATGAAATGTTCATTTTATGTTTGATTCAAAACATTTAAATTCACTTTATTGGAACATATGTCTCACATTTGGGGAGATTTATTTTTTGTTTGTGGATTTTTGGATTTTACAACCGGGTTCGCTTTTACTTAAAGCTTATAATTATACAAAATATTTTTATATACAAAAAAATGGGATGAATTAAAATATACCAGGAAATAATGGGAAATACAATACTTGATGTAAACCATAAGATGCGAGATGCCAGTGCGAGTCGGACTCGCAAACGAAGGGTTTCGGTTGTTGCCCCCCTTAAATAT
>CAJUYH010011578.1:0-10899 GCA_910591685.1 Galerucella tenella | reverse complement strand
GCATTGGCACATGTCAGGTGGTTTTGAGGATCCTAAAAAATCGTGTTTGATTTGCTTAAAAGTCGTGACGACTGAGGCGTCACGCACAAGTGCTTGAAGCCCAAATAAACGAAAGCAACATTTCTGATATTCTTTTGGTTTTTTGACAGAAATAACGTGTAAGTATCAGTTCTATGGTTCAACTTTTTCGTATTGTTTTTTGTTAATACTTTACACGGAATTACTCTATAGTTTGAAGTTTATTTAGTATTTCTATGGTTAAATTTTTTATATAGAGGGTAGAATGTTGTAGTTTTCAATGAATTATTTTATTGTCATTTAAATTTATCGAAATTTAAAAAATAAAATAAAAGATATAGTTGCGTCCAAAAATATTTTTTTTAGTTCTTCCAAAGTAGAAGATACCCTGTTAAATAAAGTAATATTTTCTCGTTATATGAACCCAAGTTTCGGCCCTGAGATAAAAAAAAAATTATAAAGCTAAATAATAATAAGGATTATTAGGATTATTCTAATTTTTCAGAATTTAAAATCAATGCGTTTCGTGCATCTGGCGCGGTTGTATCTTGAAAGGTTTGGAGTCTTTCGACACATACCACAGCAATATATTAAAATTACCCTTGGAATCTGTTAGAATTTTACCGTTGTTTGGATACCACCCTCCATTATTCATGAGCTTACTTTCATTTTTGTTTATTGATAGATAATTTTTAATTCGCAAGCTAATAGTATATTAAGTATCGAGAACGGTAAGGGTTGTTTACGACAGCAATGTTTGGAGGCTGAGCGTAGCGAAGCCTCCAATTTGCTGGAGACCGGTATTACCATTAACGTTCGAAATGCTTATACCATTTTTTGCACGATCGTATTGAAATATTCGAATTTCGAATAAAATAATTCAAATTCCTTCGAAATGAACGAAATGTCAAAAGTGACATTTATACTTCTCGATCAGTTTAAAATATAATTTGCATTTTGGTGAAATTGTTTTCATACTATTTATTACTTTTTATATTGTTCTGTTCGATTCTGTTCATTAAAAAATATCAATCTTCTTATTTTTTTTGTTTCTTTTGTGTAATGAATGAAGTAATATATTATTTGGGACCACTTAAATGTATGTAGGGCTAAGACGTAGTTTACTTACCGACGTCTGAACGGTAAGTAAATCACTTACCGACGTGTTAGACAAACCAGTAAACACAACCTACTGACCTGACACCCGATGCTGTAAGCAAACAAAAAAGATCGATTGCGCAAAAACATACATTTCTGACAGCGTCAATTATTACATCATTCATCTCATATCGCATTTCTCTAAATAAAAACGCAATAGCGTTATCAATAAAATTGAGTTTTTTTGAGCAGTATTTTGATCAGTCAACAATTTTCCTTCTTTGTACAAAACTAAATTATTAGGGAGAGTATGAGCTTCACGATCTTGAATTGGAATTCTTATTTCATCGTTATAATTAAGATTAGCAGAAGAGTATGGTTGGTAAGTATGAAATTCAAGATCTTGAAGCTGATACTCTCCCTAGTAATTCAGTTCTGTACATAGGAAGGAAAATTGATGATCAAAATACTGTTCCAAAAAACTCAATTTTATTGATAACGCTAATGCGTTTTTACCTAGAGAAATTCGATATGAGTTGAATGGTGTAATTATTGACGCTGTCAGAAATGTATGTTTAGCAAGCACAATAAAAATTATCTATCAATGAACAAAAATGATAGTAAGCTCATGAATAATGGAGGGTGGTATCCAAACAACGGTAAAATTCTAACAGATTCCTAGGGTAATTTTAATATATGTATTCCTATAAGACTACTTATGGGTTTTTTTGAGGAGTTTAAGAGAATTATAATTAATATAAAACAAGAGTTGATTATAATTCGAGACAAAGACGACATTGATGTTGTAGTTGCTTCTGACGAGACTGAGAAACCAAAAATTGAGCTATTGTAAGTTTATTGGAATGTACCTCATATAACTCCAAGAATTAAAGAACAGCTGAGACTAAATAAAATTATTCATAGCAATATTGATCTACCAATTAAATTTCGGAGTTGGGAATTGATTGAATATCCTCTTACTCTTACTGATGCTACTAGACACGCATGGCCTGCCAACTAAAGTAGAAACACCCCGACATATTGTGGTGGCATTCCAAAAAGCTAGAAAGAGCAAACTTTTGAAAGATATGAGCAAATTTGATCACTGTAACTTGACTAATTTGTGTGTATTTTTAAATTCTGAATGATATCCCTATCATGATTTGAATCTAGATTTTGATGGTTATCGTTTTGCCACTTTGTATGAGATGTTTGCCAATTTTCAAGAAAGGTATTATCACATCCAAACTAATCAACCTATATTTAATCCGGAAGAGTTTAAACAATGCTCCAATAGTTCATATTGACTGTTTTCGTTAAAAAGAGCTTTTACAGAGTGGTTCTATTGTTCTTCGAATAGAATTTGAAACCAGTAAAAATGTGGGTAATGATGTATCAGCATACTGTTTGATTATACATGAAAAAGAATTTTATTACAATCCCTTAACAAAAATGGTTAGACAAGTTTAATGCGCATGCGTTTATATTATGTTAAAAGTCAACTACCACATGTAGTTTATTTCAGTCCACTATGAGTTTTCGGTATAGACTCGAGCAAGCTTAACTTGACTAAACTCAAAGCCGATGTTGAGTGGTATAAAAAAGCATCTAGTTGAGCAATTTCAAAAATTCACAAATATAGGATTAATTATTGATGGCTTTAGGATCGAGAACAATAAATTTTTAGTGAAGGAATTTGTTGCATATAAAGTAAATCGAGTGTGTAATTATGTGTTTAAGCCATCATTCCCTTTACGAATTTGAAGAACACCCCCCCCCCAGTTAATTCCTCTGAACCAAATGTTTTTACCACGCTATTTGCACATTATCGAATGTATTTTTTCATATGAAAACTTTATAATGAAATAATAAATGATAAATAATAATATATCGACTTTCAATCAACTTTTAGACCTAATGCGCAAGCGTTTGTATATAAATGTAATCATAAGTTTCATAATGCAGTGCATCAAGTTTGGTGAGCACTTTTCTAGAGCTCACAATCTTCGTCGACATCAGCTAGGTGGTTGTGAACGTGATGTTCCATTTTTTCTTCCGAAGAAAAGACTAAAGACCTATGAATGTGGAAGTGTTGTAGACGAGCGTTACCTAGTTACATCACGCATTCAAAACTAGAATAGCTTCCTATCGGTTCTCCATTCCACATAAAAAGATGAATTATACTGATTTTCTCAATGAGGTGAAAACTAAAGTATTAAATAAAATACGCGAATACTTGCAACAACATTATTCGTTAAAAATGAATTTTGAGATATTCAGCATATACGTAATACCAGAGAAGGAGATTTCAGATATGAAGTCCATGAATAATGCCAACAAAGTTGTGACTACATCAACCGATTTGAATTGTATATGTGATGAATTTAAAGATGAAATTATGAACCAGGTTTCAGAGTTTCATGAAAAAGATAGTGGGTGGGAATTATAAGAGATAATGTTCTTAGATGTAAACATAAACCGATTTTCTGCAATTTCCGCTTCTTTTTACATTAGGTTGCCAATGACTATAATTAGAAAACAGACAGTTTTGAATATTCGGAATAATGATAATGCATGTTTTTGCTTGGTCTGTGAATGCCGTAGTATTTAAACCAGAAGGAGATCCAGCGAAACCAGAATCTTACCCCCCATTTTGATACCTTGCTAGATTTTACAGAAGTAAAGTTTCCAGTTACCCTGAATGACATTACAAAATTCGAGAAATTGAATAATATATCTGTAAATGTTTATGGTTTGGAATCTGAATTTAAAGATGGTAAAAGAACAAATGAAGTTGTTGGACCCCTACATTTTACTTCGGAGCGGAAACCAACTCATGTTAACCTTTTATTGATAGCTGATGGAGATGTACCAATCATTATACTCTCATCAGGGATTTATCTAAATAATTAAAGAGTTAAATAACATAACATAATGAAAGACATTACTTTTGTGATGGCTGTCTACAGAGTTTTTTAAAAGAAGTTACATTACAACATCATCAAGAAAATGATTGTACTCACGTATACACTAAACTATCAACTCTGAAAATAAAATAAACAAGTGTGGAGAGTGTTTGTCAGAAAATACATTGAAATTTATCAACTTTGAAAAACAACTAGAAGTGTCTTTTGTTATATACGCAGACTTTGAAAGTTTATTAAAGCCGATAGATCATACTGAGCCCCACGATGGTAAATCCTTCACAGTTAAAGTGTGTGAACATGAGCCTTACTCGTTTGCTTTTTATGTAAAGTGTACATATGATGGTAATTTATCCAAATTTGAAATTTATGAAGGTGTCAATGCAGCCCAAGTCTTTATACAAAAATTGGATTCAGCAGTTCGTGATTTATATGATAACCATCTTAAACATATTATACCGATGCTAATAGTAACACAAGAAGAGCAACAAAGATATGACTCGGCTACCATTTTTCACATTTGTGGGAAGCCATTTGATGTGTTTGATAAAAAGGTTATCGATCATTGTCATGTTACCGGAAAATTTACTAATGCGGCGCATAACTCTTGCAATTTAAATTATAAACTTTCAAAATGCATTATCGTGTTTATGCATAATTTAAAAAACCATGATTGCCATTTATTTGTGAAAGAATTAACTACCAAAGGAGAACACGTCAACGTTTTACCTCAAACAAAGGAAAAGTATATATGCTTCTCAAAATCTATTTTAGTGGAAAAGTTTAGTGATCTCAAGATACGAGATGTGTATATGACTTTGAAATTTGTTGACTCCTTTAGTTTCCTAGCTAGTTCCTTAGAAAAACTGGCTTCTACATTAAATCCTGAATAGTGTAATGAGGTACAAAATTTTTTCTCACAACATTTTAATTTAATGAGACAAAAAGGTGTGTTTCCGTCATCATTTGTGTCATCATTTGATAAACTACGTGAGTGGCAACTACCTTCTAAGGAACAGTTTTTTGATACCTTGAAAGGCGTTGATATTTCGGATGAGGAATATGCACGAGCTCAGCTAGTGTGGGATACTTTCAACTGCATGACTATTAGCGATTATGCAAAGTTATATTTAAAAACAGATGTGTTGCTTCTTGCCGACGTCTTTGAGAATTTTCGCAAATTTTGTCATAAAGAATATAATTGGGATCCAGCTCACTACCTCACCGCCCCTTCCTTGAGTTGGGATGCGATGTTGAGAAGTACTAAGATTGAACTTGAACTTTCAACCGATGTGGATATGCTACATATTTTTAAAAAAGGAATGTAATTCAATGCGGTAAAAGGAAAGCTGTAGCAAACAATAGATACATGAAAACGTTTGATGTAAACAAACCAGAAAGCTACATAATGTTTTTAGATGCCACAAACCTCTATGGTGTTGCAATGAAGGAATATTTACCATATGGCAATTTTAGGTGGTTAACTGAATCTGAAATTGAATTATTCAAAAGTCGATACTATTGAAGATGATTCACCCAAAAGGTATGTTTTGGAAGTTGACTTGGAGTATCCTACCTATCTGCATGATGCGCATAATGATCTTCCTTTCTGCCCGGAAAGTATCATCCCTCCAAAATCCAAAATATTCGAAGCTAATACCGAACTTGTACGATAAAACCAAATATATCATACACTATCGTAGCCTTAATAGTTATTTATCTACAACTGTCATGTAACGGGTACGATTTGACACTATTTTTAGTGTCATAATGACGTATATTACCGCACTAGTGCGTTTTTGATTACATTACCGCACTAGTGCGGTAATGAGAATCTAGAAACATATTAATACCAGAATTAAATATTTAAAATAACACTGGAAGCTGCATTTTCAATTTCCGAAAGAAGATTTTCTTCGCTTGAACTCATTTTTATAGATTTTTGTTTATTCAACTTTGAAAATTTCATGACATAACTAATATGTTTTTTTTTCCACAGCCTTGTTTGTCTTTGTTGCTATGGTCACAAAATATGATACACAGTACCTTATGTTTGCAGTCAATATTATTAAAAATACGTTGGATTGAAATTTTTTTCAAATTTTATATTTTAAGTACTGTTAATAATACTAATGAACAGTTGTAGATAAAATTTTGTACGTAACACGTGTGATAGGAATTATTAACGCACTTATGTGATTACACGACTCGGCCTACGGCCTCGTCGTGCAAACTTCACATGCGTGCGATAATAATGTCCATATCCCACTAATTACGTAAATAACTATTACGTAATTAGTGGGATTTCCTTTCGGAAATTGAAAATGCAGCTTCCAGTGTTATTTTAAATATTCAATTCTGGTATTAATATGTTTCTAGATTCTCTATCTACGCAACAACGCTAAAAATGTATTTGAAAAAAGATTTGTTTAAACTGTTAATTAATGCCATCTTTGGAAAAACAATGGAGAACGTGGAAAAGAAAACGTATAATTCTGTTAACTCATTGGGAAAACATCAAAGGATCAAACCGATTGATAGGGACGAAGGATTTTATCTAATTTCGGTTTGTTTGAATGTTTTTGCCTCAAATGAACAAGTTTGAGTGATGAAAATAAAAAATTATGTGATAAAATTTGAAGAGCGAGTTGTATTTGGCAAGATTATTTTTTTCAACAATTGTGGAGTGGAATTTTGTAATCAATGTTCAATATTCTCTTGGGTGATGGCACTGAATCGGTTTGTGTTCATTTTTCAATATACTTCGATGCACTTTTAGTTGTCAATAATGACAAATTCAAAGTAAAATTTTGACGTTTCAATGTAGCAAGGTATTCGATGAGGAAGCAGAATTATCAAGATATTATCGATGAGGAAGCAGAATTATCAGTATAATACCAAATGATTGGCTAGGGCTAGAATAATGTATTGCTATTGGTTAAAACCACCAAAATGTCAGATTTTGACAAGTGAAAAAAATAATCAGTAGTAATACTATGAGTACTTCAAAATAATCAGGTTATAGAACTTAAAGAATCTTGTCCAAATCGCGACATTTCAAAGAATTTTGAAATTTGGCATATGTCACAATGACAAATAATGCGCAATTTCAACACTCGTTACTATAGTTACGGACCTACAGGAAAATTTCCGATAGTTACCGGCATTTTATCGCGATTATTTTTTTCACTTGTCAAAATCTGACATTTTGGTGGTTTTAACCAATAGCAATACATTATTCTAGCCAATCATTCGGTATTATACTGATAATTCTGCTTCCTCGTCGATAATACCTTGTTTACATTGAAAGGTCAAAATTTTACTTTGAATTTGTCATTATTGATAACTAAAAGAGCTTCGAAGTTTATTGAAAAATGAACACAAACCGATTCAGTGCCATCACCCAAGAGAATATTGAACATTTAATACATTTAAATACATTTTAAATTGTTGAAAAAAATAATCTCACCAAATACAACTCGCTCTCCAAATTTTATCACATAATTTTTTATTTTCATCACTCAAACTTGTTTATTTGAGGCAAAAACATTCAAATTTTGAATTTAGATAAAATCCCTCGTCCTACACCGGACTCGTGATTTTATCAATCGGTTTGTTTTCATATTTTTGTCAATAAACAAGTTTTCGTGGAAAAGAAAAAATTATCGATAAAATTTGGAGCACTCGTGGTATTACCTTTGATAAGATCCCGCTTCATATGGGATTTTCAATACAGGAAGGTAATATTCAGTATAATACCGAATGATTGGCTATAATGATGTATTGCTATTGGTTAAAACCACCAAAATTTCAGATTCTGACAAGTGAAAAAAATAATCAACGTAAATGCTTCACATACTTAAAAAAAGGCAGGAAAGTGCGATAGATATTTTCGAAAACAAAATGTGAAATTATGCATTTTCGGAGATTCAATTTTCAGTGTAACGCCCAAAGTTTAACAATCATCAATACTATTCTATTCAACGACATCACGCTATATATATCGTCATAATATGAAAATTGCAACAATAATAAAATATTAACAACAAAAATTACATCAAAATTAGAGGCTGTTATTGGAGAAAAATGAAGAGGGGTCAAAAAAATGAAGGTTTAATGAAGGTTCACGTGGAAAATCGTATGTATCTTTGTGAAAAATACAGATACAAAAAAAGTTTCAAATACAATTTGAAGATTACGCCATAATCTTAGAAGTACGCTATGTTATATGATTCAATTTTCCAATTTACTGATGTTAATTTGAGGGATTTGGTAAAAAACACGACTTTTTAGTGCCAAGAGGTTTTCAGTAGTAATACCCCTAGGGACTTGATAATACCGAGATAATTTTGTCATAGAGAATGCTGAAAGCGTGTTGCCAAGGCCGCAGGCCGAGGGCTATTATCTTTGAGCAACACGCTTGAAGGATTCTCTACGACAAAATTTTGAGTATTTATCAAGACCCGAGGAGTATTCGATAAGATAATTTTTTACTTTGTAGATATCAAAAAATTGATTGTCAATCTGACGCTTAATACTTTTCAATACAAACTTTATTAGTTTTAATCCAAAAATAATTCATTTTTATTTAAAACTACAGTTGTGAAAAGTACAATTGGTAAATTAATTGAATCGTTAGATGCAATACCAAATCGTTCCGACATTTTTAATCCAGTTGTCAGTTTGACGTTTAATTAATTTTTAATAAAACATAAACACCAAACTGAAAACACCACATGTAGGGTATTATCGCTGTAATACAGCGGTGATTGGATGAAATTTTACTCATGACTTGAAATTAAGTAATTTGATTGATTACCATATCCAGTAAAAAATTATCGTGGAAAGTCTATGATAATACACAAAAAAATGTTGTTCAATGTATTCCTAGATATAGTTCATTTACGATAAGTTTGCAATAACAAAACATGACAGATGTTTTACATCGTTGCCACGTTGTAATTTTTTTTCAGTAGTTGGCATAAAATTATGTTAATAAGTGGTTTATTGCATAAGATTACATTCAACTCAAAAATAAGAGCAGAGATTATAAAATTTTGATGATTAAATTCATAAACTTCGAGATGTCCAGTGAATAACAAACTATTAAATGTGAATAAAATGAAAATGACAAACCAACACAAGAAATTCTGATAAAATTGTCTGGCAGCCCCGAACGCATTTAGGCAAAACGTACCACATATTAACCATTGCTCTAAAATCTGCCGTGCTGATTGGTCCTCGACTAAACGCGGTACGTTTTGTCTAGATAGGGTCGAAAGCAGGTACGGATTGCCCTCGTATGAGAATCTATTTACGCATTTCATGCCTGTTATTGTGTGAGCTGATTAGCGCAGTTGGTAGGGTATTGGGCTTGTAACACAGAGGTCGTAGGTTTGGTTTTTTTAAGTTGTTTATTTCTTATTTACTGATATTTCCATACATATTTATTCCCTTCCCCTTCTCGAAAAGGTATCTAATGATTTATATTCCACATGAATGCGCGCCGGTTTGGGCCTGGGTTTTCTTGGTTTTTTTTTAGTTTTTGATTTCTTATTTTCTGATATTTTTATACATAGTTACACTTTGATCAACCGGGTTTGGGCCAAGGTTTTCTTGTTTTTTTTTCAGTTTTATATTTCTAATATTTACATATTTATTTCAATATTTGGTTAGGTGCTGTGAGGGCA
Source organism: Galerucella tenella (assembly GCA_910591685.1). NCBI lineage: Eukaryota > Metazoa > Arthropoda > Insecta > Coleoptera > Chrysomelidae > Galerucella > Galerucella tenella. Next base: position 1,169 of record CAJUYH010011578.1, on the reverse strand, counting down.
ATCCGTACCTGCTTTCGACCCTATCTAGACAAAACGTACCGCACCAATCAGCACGGAAGATTTTAGAGCAATGGTTAATATGTGGTACGTTTTGCCTAAATGCGCCCCGGACTCGTATTGGCATTGTTTACTATGCTGTAACGCATACATGCTGTTGCAACGCGGTAAAGAATGACTGAACCATTGCTCTCTCTACCCAGACATATCTTACCACGACTCAGCACAGGCAGGTGTTCAGAGGTAGTAACTATTGTATTATTGATACCTGCCATTCTCAAGACATTGTTTATCGCGTTGCAGTCTTAACCACGTTGAAATTTGCTTTCTTTCGCGATTTTGCAGTTCGCGTTCATAAAAATAACAATAATATACTATCGCCAAAAATAGTTTATAAAACCACACTAAAATACAAAAAACTACATTAAATGCAAAATCCACAAGAAATGTGGCTTTGGTGATGAATGCATTGTAATGCACACTAGGTTATTCAAGGAGGGGAAGGGAATATAATCATTGGAATTACCCTTCCCCCTCTTGATTAACTTGATATGCGCGTTACAACCTATTGGATGCATTCCCCCTTCCCATTTTTGAAAAATATCCAATACTTTTTTTTTATTTTTTTTTTTATTTTACAGCATCAACCTCTAGGGTTATGAGCGGGGAACAAAGTGTGACTACATGAAAAAACATACAATAGTTCTTATATTTTAAAATAGAGATTGGAGTCTTTCAGAAATTTGAGTACTTTTTAAACACTGCTTTGGTGGTTCTTTATTGAATAAATGCTGGTGTGTGATGGCTGAATGTCCTATTCTTAACCTTGAGTTAACTGTATAAACCCTCACCTCGTGGAATCCACTCATCATACGGTTCCAAATGAAACCAACCGTTTCCAAACGACCTGTTTAAAACAACCTGGTCTTTTCTGTTCTGTGGAAGTGTCAATCTGGATTTTACCGATGGCATGATTTCTTTAAGCAGTGAATTGGTTTCTTCCCATTTTTTTTGCCAGATATTCCATACAAAATCCTTTATAACTGGTTTAAAATCGGAAACTTGAATTTTTTCAAAAAATGTTAGATTTTCGCTGCTTACAGAATGTCGTGCAATTTCATCGACTTTTTCATTCGACGGTATGCCTACATGAGAAGGAACCCACAGGAACT
>CAJUYH010011577.1:0-10899 GCA_910591685.1 Galerucella tenella | reverse complement strand
TTTTTTCATAAATTTAAAATTTTGTATTACCTGAATGTTTAATATTCACTTGGGTGATGGCACTCAATCGGTTTGTGTTCATTTTTCAATAAACTTCGAAGCACTTTTAGTTGTGAATAATGACAAATTCAAAGTAAAATTTTGACGTTTTGATGTAAACAAGGTTTTATCGATGAGGAAGCAGAATTATCAGTATAATACCGAATGATTGGCTAGAATAATGTATTGCTATTGGTTAAAACCACCAAAATGTCAGATTTTGACAAGTGAAAAAAATAATCGCTGTAATACAGCGGTGATTGGATGAAATTTGACACATGACTTGAAATTAATTAATTTGATTAGTTACTATATTCAGTGAAAAATTATCGCGATAAGATGCCGCTTCATATGGGATTTTCAATACAGGAGCGTAATACTCGCGATAAGATTTCGCTTCATATGGAATTTTCAATAGAGGAGGGTAATATTCTCAAAAATTTCTCTTTTCTGAATTTGTATTCCTTACATATCACCCTATTTCCTTTTTTTAACAGATCTACGTTAAGGAAAGATAAATATTCATTAAGATTGTTCTCATATAAATAGCTGTTTCACTAAAATGACAATTTATCACAAGAAGCTGTAATTGAGTTAATAAAATTTTTGATTACGAATTTCAAAAAAATTTGTAACCTATGTATTTTTGAAAAATATCCCAAAGAATATGTAAGATAGGAAAAAGTGGTCTGTAAAAATGATTAGATCTGTTTTCACTCAGTATTTCTGCTTTTTTTTATTTTTTTTAGGATAAAAATCGTGGATAACCTTAATACTGATAAAAATTAACAAAGATATGAGATTGTAAGCGAGGATTATGTTTCCCAGGCTCTTTAAACTCAAAAATCTCAAAAATGGCAAATTGTAAAATACTCAATTTCACAGGACTAGTAGCTGATGAAATTTTCTGTAAATTGGTTTTTGGATCGATTATATAGCTATAAAATCACGGAATATATCGCTGAACAAGCAAAATTGTCGTCCAGGGCCGTATTTTTGACTGAGAGTTTAAAACTTCCCAGGAAAACACATATTTTTTTCTTTATTCCGCTTGGTTACTTATATTACAGTGAGGAAAATCCTCAAATTGAAAAACTGGTCCTGACGTCATGACTGAAAGCCTGTTCACACTATACAGGGTTGGGATGAAGAATGGAACCAAGTAAATACTTTTCAAACAAAAAGAACGATACAGTTGAAATGAAATTATTCACATACTACTTTTTGCAGTACGTCTCTTTCCTACTCACAGAATCTTAACCCCCGAAATGGAACCTTTTGTTCAATCACAACCTAATATAACAAACAGAGATAGCCAAATGGTGAATGTCGGCGATAAGTTTAACGCGAGTTTGTACGTTGACAGACCAAAGACTTTGTTTACATTTTTACCTACGACCCCCCCTGTAATCAGTCAATAACACACAGTCGGTATCAATGTAATGACGTCTATTACGCTCTGTGAAAAAACGCACAGCTGTAAAGTAAATCGCACGCTTTCCCTAGCAACATCTTAGCAACTGTCAATAGACGTCTTCATTTTATTCAAAATTTACTATTTGAAAACATTAGATATGGCCACGTTTAACTATGAAAAGCACAAAGGGTTATGTATATGTATTGATTATAATTGAAAAACGGACTTCCGATTATCAACAATATATTAATAATGATTAAAGTTAGTTCTTCAATGTGCTTCTTTCATTGGTAATAGAGTAATAGAGATGGAGTTTACCAAGCACCTCTAATTATGTAACTGTTATTTCTTATGCTTCTTATAAAAAATACAAGTACAAGTAGGTCGTAGGTAAAGTATAGTACGTAACTCATGTTGTAAAGCATTTTACGCACTCACGGAATTACTAAATTTTCCATTCGTGCCTAAAATGCTCCTTACCACACACGTTACGTAATATACTATTATTTCATATTTTTACATATTTTTTTGCCACTTGCATATAAATTTAATTAAAAAACAGTTGTTATAACGACTTACTTACACCCGAGTGTTCGAATTATTGTGGTAAGTAATTTATCAACGTTATTGAATTTATTTTGGCAAATTGCAAGTCATATTACAATAAAAATATTGGTAAAGATAAGTATTCAGATAGCTCTGTTATAAATATGTGGAAAGAGGCACTGCAACAATGTCATTAACAAATTTAGAAAAAATATGTTAGGCATACTCATGAAATTATAGAAAAGTGGTATGCCCCAGAGCAAAATAGTTGATATTCGCATTCAACCAATTACCATAGATATAAATACTGGTGATAGCTCTGATTCTATGAGAAAAATTAAATGAAATTTATTGTATATATTTATGAGTCTCAAATATACATATTTAAAATATTTATTATTTATTTTCACAATCCGAAAGATTTCTATTTTTCATTGTTTAACCGCATGGGTGGGACGGCCCAATAGTAATGGCTGCTAGCCATAACACTAAAAAGGCAATTCTGATTTGCAAAGTTTCTACTGAGGAAATTGTTATCAATTCTAACTCTTATGCAGGAATTGCGGAATAACCCTATAAAACTTCTGGAATACTAACAGTTTTTTCAAACTAAAGGTTTAGGTAGCATAATATCGCTAAATGGCTGTGAAATATTCACAAATATCTAGCTTCAATAATAAATAACGCACACCGACATTTTAGCCACATCCTAATTGAAACATCAATCTACGACCTACGTGTAATTTAATGTATTGATGTATTGCGTTTGTATATGAATGATGACGCATGGGAAAAGATTCACCGAACCAACTGTTTTTATGAAAATTTGCAGGTAAGTGCAATGGAACAAAATGCATCTGATGTACATTTTTTGTTAATAATATACCTAAGGTGAATATCTTTATAGATAAGTACACATGACTAGAAAGTCAAGAAAACATTGTTGTATTCTGTGTAAAAATTTTTATTTAAAATTGCAAAGCGCTTTCGGCTATTAAGCCATCTTCAGTGCTATACCACTCATTTCTTTTTTAAAATTTTCCAACTATTATCACTTACTTGCAGGTATAGCACTCAAGATGGCTTAATAGCCGAAAGCGCTTTGCAATTTTAAATAAAGAATTTTACACAGATTACAACAATGTTTTTTTGAATAATAATATACCTCCGGTTTAACCGGAAATGCCATCAACTTCTTCAATTTAAATGGGACACCCTATACATTTTTACAGATTTTGAAAGAGCTTGTTATTTTGAATTCATAGATACTGAGTTTAGTGTGGAAAAATTTGTAAAAACGAGGAATATAGCACTTTAATCAACCTCCTTTGAGTTTTTTGCATTAGAGCAAAAAACTATTTAGATAAACTAATTGATGTTGTTTGTGTGCATAGTAATAAATTAACGAGTACTGTTCAGTACGTCTTTTGTATCAAATTGTAATTGACGGTAATAAATTTCACAATTTAGAATGGTTGATTTAAGTGAAAAAGAGCGTATTGAAATATTAAAGATATTAAAAAGTGAAAAGTATCTTCCGTATAAGGCACAGTTGGTTCAAGAATTGTCAGACGATGATTTTGACCGACGGCTGGAATTTTGGACAAAATTTTGCTTCTAGCATAGTTTTTTCCGATGAGGCAACTTTTTGTTCAAATGGAACAGTTGCTCGTTATAACTCAAGGTATTGGTCAAATGAGAATCCTCATTGGATTCATGAAGCACATACCCACCATTCGAAGGAGTTAAATGTTTGAATGGGAATTGTCGAAAATAGATTTTGTTTCCCATTATTCTAAAATAATGAAATGAAATCTGTAAAAATATATAAAGTGTCCCAGTTGAATTGAAGAAGTTGCTGGCATTTCCGGTTAATCCGGAAGTAAATTATTAAGAAAAAAATGTACATCAGATGTATTTTGTTCCATTGCACTTATACCTGCATATTATACTAACTTAGTGTACGGTGGTAATACCTTATGGACACTGTATACAAAGAGTTGTCTTCGTTTATTGGATTACTAGTGAAAAGAAAGCCGCTATAAAAGTTTGGAAAATAACAACTCGTTTTATTTGTCAACGACAAAAACTAATCCGGATAATTTCTTCCTCAAATGTAGTCTACGTGACAATGCCACGACAAATATCTATCCAATAAAAGAACCAGCCATTTCACACTCAGAAAACAGGTTAATAGGGATAGATAAATTTCGGTGTCATTTATATAAATAGCGAATACCACAAACAACAGGTTAGATTAGAGTTTAGATTGGATGAGAAGGCTAACCGGCTATTCCACTGCGAAATGCGATTATTTCAGATACATCGTGGTCCTGAATATACACGGTGTCCTCGAAAGTTCGCACCATATGGGAAACTTTTTTATTATCAATTTTAGGAGACAACTGATTCTTCATAAGATGTTCTGCATGTTTTAAAACCTAAAATAAAAGTTTCAAATATGAATTTTTTTCAGTAGTATACGAGGTTTGTCAAAAAATATGAATTTTTCTCAAAAAGTACCTTTAAATATGACACTATCAAAAAATGTTATTGAAACAAGTTGATCATAATTGGAAACTTAGTTCAAATATGCAATTGCATCCATTCACATTGAAAAAATAGGTTTTGTGCTTGTTTAATATTGTTTCTATTTTCTTAATAGCGCTACCATATTTGCGAAAAATTTTAACGCGGTCTGACAGTTACTTTCAAACATTTGTACCTATCAAACATTAATAATTGGTTTGTCAACGCATCCTAATTTAAACGTAACTACAGTGAAATTTGCATTGTTATTATATCTAGGAGAAAAATCATAGGGACCATTTTTGTAGAAAGTTAACTGAACTTCAATTTTTATCTAAACCGAAAATCTCTAACTGCCATATTTTAGAAGATATTTGGCTGAAAACCTATTTTCCTGGTCTTTTGGGGCCATTTTCTCCGCCCTCGCACGCGTTTTCATGCAGAACTTTGTCTCATGTTTCATGAGGTACCAAATACAACTTCCAACTTGACATTCACTGAGACCTAAAAGATCTATTGTGCCCCCTTACTTCTACTCAGTTTCTGAGGAGAGTCTCAGAAACTAGTAGTTCCTTTAGTCCTACTTCCCGGAGGAATTTTAGGATGTCTGCAGGCTTCAACTTAGGCAAATGTTCCTCTTCTATCCAGTAATCTCCCAGATGCTGTGCTCTAGGATTATGAAGTGCTGTGCAGTTGGAAAGTATGTGGATGGAGGTTTCTTCTTCCATTCCACAAAATCTGCATTCTTCTTCCTCCACTATTTTGAGCTTTTTCAGGTGCCCATTCAGGCGACAATGTCCCGTTAGGATCCCTGTTAAAACTCTTAGCGCAGTTTTACTTTGACTTATGCATTCTTTTGATCTCAACAGGTTGTAGTCACCCAGAAGAGTCTTTGATTGTATAAGCCCTACTAGATCTTTCCAATGGTCAGATCTTCTCTTTTTCTCGGCTTTACCTATTTCTTCCAATATTACATTGGGGCTGATTCCGCAAAAGGGTTCAGGCCCCCAGAAAGGTATTTCAGTCCCCCTCTTTGCTCAACAAAAATCAATACAAAAGGTACGCTTTGTTTTTGAAGAAATTAAAAATTCTCAAATATTAAACTGATTCTTTGTTGACGTTTCTCGGAACCAATAGAAATTTATAGTTTCAGTAATTCGTATTCGTTCTAGCCAATCAAACCATTATTATAAAGTTTAATGAATCAGAATTTCTCTCAAACCTGCCATTTTGTATGTATGTATGTATGTATTTCGCGGTAACCTTCACTGAGACCTAAAAGATCTATTGTGTCCCTTGCTTCTACTCAGTTTCTGAGAAGAGCCTCAGAAACTAGTAGATCCTTTAGTCCTATTTCCCGGAGGAATTTTAGGATATCTGCAGGCTTCAACTTAGGTAAATGTTCCTCTTCTATCCAGTAATCTCCCAAGTACTGTGCACTAGGATTCTGATTGCTGTGCAGTTGGAAAGTATGTGGATGGAGGTTCCTTCTTCCATGCCACAAAATCTACATTCTTCTTCCTCCACTATTTTGAGCTTTTTCAGGTGCCCATTCAGGCGACAATGTCCCCTTAGGATCCCTGTTAAAACTCTTATGTCCGATTTCACCATCCATTTCATAAAGTTAGGTAATACCTAAATCAGATTTTGGAATGACAAAATAGAATTTACGTTTCACCATGCGCTAGGAAACGCTCAGGCATGATAGAAAATACCCAATATTATCACTCTCAAGTAATTCTTAGCGCGTGGTAAAACGAAAATTTCACAGCAATTCCAAAATCTGATTTAGGTATTACCTAACTTTAGAAAATGGTTGGTGAAACTTAATCCAGTAAGTGAAGGAGGGAAAAAAGGCAAAGTTAACATTAATGACGCCCTGTTTTCATCTTCCGGTTAGAAGTTGCATTTGTTACCTCATTAAACATGAGACAAAGTTCTGCATGAAAACGCGAGCGAGGGCGGAGAAAATGGCCCCAATGACCAGGAAAATAGGTTTTTCTACGACCGTGCGTTTTAACCAACTTTCCCGCACGCATTTTAGCTTTGAAAGTGTCACTTTCCCGCACTAGTGCGGGAAAGTAAAATTATGCAAATTTTGACCTTATTAGATAGTTTTTTACTTCTGAAGTTATAACTATTGTTACAACAGGTGAATAAATAGTCCATCAAATAAAATCTACATCTTTTCTAGCTTTTTGTTGCATTTTTATTTTTTTTTTAATATTAAATAATGAAGATATTTTGATATAATCCTGTACATTCTTTAAAGTAGTGTTATAAAACAACTACCAAACCACCCGGTTTTTATGTAAGAAAAATATATCAGAAAAAACTCTAAAAATCTACGAATGACTTAAAGCCGATGCCGCCACCTTCATCTTCATCTTTATGTGACCTGCAACCGATGCCATCCCCATCGACGTCTTCTACTTACCAGTTAACACCAAATCCACTTGACCAGCAATTTTAAGTAATTTACAGAATGCAACAAATCGTGTTTCTAATATTAATATTTATAATAATAATAATAGTTTTTGGTTAAAGTTTTGTATATGTATGTTGAAATAAAATAACTTTTGAAAAATGGGTTGGTAAACTTTTTTTATATACAGTCGTAGAAAAAATAATGTTCCCAACTCATGCGTAAAGTGTCTTTCCCGCCATTGACCGCTTGCCCGAACTCCGGTTCGCGTCGTTCAGGTCAACTGCAGTCGCGTGCGGGAAAGTATCACTTTCCGCACTTGTTAGGAAAATAACTATTTCAGCCAATATCTTCTAAAATATGGCAGTTAGAGATTTTCGGTTCAGATAAAAATTGAAGTTCAGTTAATTTTCTACAAAAATGGTCCTCATGATTTTTTTCGCAACAATAATATTTTCTTCAAAAAAATTGGGTTGAAAAACCGGAAATTTTGAGACTTGTGAAATACGCAAGTTTTGTACAAAATTCATTTGGAAATCCATTATTTTCAATGTTTTGGATTGTGGAAACCAATTGTAAATGGCGCCACCACATTTTACAGATTGGGAAAATTCTTGGTGCCATAAATGAGAAACCCTGTAACCAGACACTTTTGATAGATATTTATGTTTCCGAGGGTCTTTTTTTCCTCTCAGATGAGGCCTCAGGATATACTTATCAGGGAAACGTGCTATAAGATTAATTCTAGCGACATGGACCTCACCAGTGGACCTGAATCTTGACATGAAATTTTTTTTTCAGAAAAAATTTTTTTTATATAGCCGGTTGGAAAGGAGACTACGAAAACTTGTATTTCCCAAAATTTAAAAAAAATCGAGTGATATTTACTATTTTTTAGACCACCGAAAAGTCGGATTTTGACAGTTTTTTTGGCATAACAACCTGTCAAAATTTTTCAAGGTCACAACTGACATTTTTTTGGAATCCTCGGCCTCGAAAACACCCCTCCATAAAATTTCATCAAAATCGGATGAAATTTTTTTTTCGCCCCCCCCCCCCCTTAATGGGCCTGGCGAAAATTTTGAAAAAAGGTTTTGACAGGGTAAAATTGATTTTGAAGAACGGAAATTTTTGCCATCGTATTTGGGGTCATCGAAAATACCTCTATACCAAATTTCATCGAATTCGGAATGAAATGTCGATTGGGTCAAATTTTACCCTCCTCAGCCGGTGCTTATACATAACGGGCAACTTGAGCTGGGTTTTTGAAGGTGAAGGAGACGTCTTATCGAAATTATGCGAAAATGCAAAAATATAGAGGACCGAAAATGATTATGCTTGACGTGTAGGGAATCACCCCAAAAAAAATCTATCAGTGGTGTCGTTAGGGTTATATATTTGAAATTTTTTTTGTCAGAGTGCCCAATGGTGGTTTCATGTAGATTAGGTCGAACGGATTTTGAGAAAAATAATGACTCGTACCGACGATTGTTGACATCGGAATTATACTCGAAAATATAAAGGCAACTTTTTTATTTATGAAAATATGGAGAAAATAGCCGAATCCTTTTTTGAAGAACTTCTCAAGACCTTTCTATTGACTATATAAAACATGGGGGGTCGAGATAATTTCGCAAAAAAGTTGAAAAACCTTGTGAAAAAATTGAAATATTTTTTTGGAAAATTTTCATTATGCCCATGAAAATTTCCATGTTCGACTCTATCGGAATCCATTATTAGAAAAAATAAAATGTTAATATAGAGGGCGCCACAGGTAGCGCCAAATTTTGAGGTTAGGTCAAAAATTTCACTAATGTAGCTATATGCCATAACGACTGATACCTAAAAACACCATACGAAGCTTCCACTATCAATTCGGGGTCATACTTGGGGCGATTTTGGGTGGGGTCAACTGTCCAATAAATCTTTTTGCATTATAGGCGCCCCAAATGAGGAAGATTCCCAAAATATTTTTGTTTCGAGTCGATATCCGGGCGGGTCTTGAACCCCAAAAAAAAAAACTTGGGAGGGGGGGAGGTTATTTTTGGACAAGACAAAGAGAGTTCGATACCCTCCTTTAGGTGGGCAACTCAAAAAAAATTTCATCGAAAATTTTTTATCGACTCCTATTTATTTTTGACCAAACCTGTATATTTTTTCAGGTTGACCCCCCCTTTTTATGCTATCCATAGACTCGTACGATTTTTACGAATCGAATGGTTTTTGTTTCATTTCGATAGCTCAAATAATAAAAAAGTTCATTTCCACCGTTCCTTGTACCGCTGAACGGACGGGCGCGGTATATATTTAGATATACTGGTTTTCCCCGGGGTATCAAAGGTATGACTTATATACATCGATGGAAAGGTGGGAATTCCCCCGTTACACTAGTTAAGGTGTTATAATGTAAGAAATAAAGAGCGGGAAGAAAAAAAACACCAAAAAAAAGTGCGTTTTTTCCTTGAGCCCGCGTTTTCTAATTTTATTGAAAAATGAACGACTTCGTCAAAAAAAGTAATTGCACAATCGAAAAGTAGACATTCTTAGCTTTCAAATGATGTATCATAGAGACCAATCGGATCATGTATAAATTTTTAATTGATGGCTGTTCACAAAATTTCCCCGCGCTCCAATAACAGCAAAAATTTGGGATTCAATAAACAACGATTGAATGAAAATAAAAGAAAATTAGGGTATACAAATTTCAGGAATGACAAAGGACCTTATGAGGACCCATAATCAAGAAAATTTTGAGTAAATTAGTGCAATACAAAAAAAATAGGAACAAATTCCTGGCGAGGTCAAAATTGCCCGGAAGCAGAAAGTTTGACCCGTGTTCCGATATGGTCAAAAGAGTCAAGCGTGACTCAATTCACAGGGTATGATAGCAGCAGAATTCCTCTTTCACTTGAACTTTGAATCATGAGAAAATATGCATTTTTCACAAAGTTATTGAATAATTTGTCCCCCCGCTGATGTGTAAATACACGGACTGTGCTCTCCGGCATACAGCACAGAAGCTCATTATTCGAGGTGCGCTTGGTGCCGTTTTCCTCGAAACCGGTCAAATTTTCGAGAAAAATCATGAGGACTATTTTTGTAGAAAATTAACTGAACTTTAATTTTTATCTGAACCAAAAATCTCTAACTGCCATATTTTAGGAGATATTGACTGAAAACCTATTTTTCTGGTCTTTTGGGGCCATTTTCTCCGCCCTCGCACGCGTTTCCATGCAGAACATTGTCTCATGTTTAATGAGGTACCAAATGCAACTTCCAACCGGAATATGAAAATAGGGCGTCATTAATGTTAACTTTTTTCCTTTATTTACTGGACTAATTGGGCATTAGCGCAGTTTTACTTTGACTTATGCATTAATTTGATCTCAACAGGTTGTAGTCACCCAGAAGAGTCTTCGGTTGTATAAGCCTTACTAGATCTTTCCAATGGTCAGATCTTCTCTTTTTCTCGGCTTTACCTATTTCTTCCAATATTACATTGGGGCTGATTCCGCAGGGTCAGGTCCCCAGAAAGGTATTTCAGTCCCCCTTTTTGCTAGTTCATCTGCTATTCAATTTCCTTCTATTCCAGTGTGTCCTGGAACCCATAGTAAGGTGACTATATCGCGCTTGCCTAGCTCATTGCCATTTCGTAACAACCACTTGAGCCCCTCGGGCTCTTGTATCTATTGCGTGGCATTTAAGAAACCTCTATGGACCTCTATGGAATCGAGTGACTTTAGTACCGCTTTGGCTATCGGTGAAGATGGCAACTGAACGGAACTCCCTTTTCTGCCTTTCAATTCCTTCAACGCATTGGTGAATCACCTTCAATTCTGCTTGCAAAACAACAGGTTAAAAATCGGATATAGACCGCTGAATAATTATTCAACCTGGTAATATATTTTTCCGCAAATCGCTAGGAAATTTTGACATTCCTGTC